>JAYJMB010073394.1:0-17212 GCA_036873735.1 Pouteria campechiana | reverse complement strand
CACACACACACACACACACACACACACACCCTATTGAAAACATTTCGCACTGATTGCTAAGCTAGGCTAAGCTAGGAAGAATGAAGGGGGGCGGGCTGCATTCTGCAGCGTAAGATAGCCGACAGGAATTGAGTAAGGCTGCGAAATGGCAGAGGTGCAGAGGAGTTGACAACTAGGGTCGGCAGTCATGTGAGGGAGTTGATGGCTAGGGCTGGTAGTCGTGCAGCAGAGGGGGATATGTTGAGTATTGCTAGCATATGTGCAAGGGGGCAAGGGAGAGGGGCAATTGAGTTCAGGTTGGCTGACCCACCAACCTGAAACTGACCTGATTTGCAAATTGGGTTGGGTTCGACTTGATTGTCCCAACCTGATTTCCCTATTTATGCCGCCTTGCTCAAAATCAGAATGGCTTCCTCGGGTTTGGTTGAACCTGGTGCAAGCTGGTCCTTAATTAGAAGTGCATATTCACATTTCATGTGTATGTAATGTCCCCACCTAGAACTACATTGAATGCAAAGACCATGTGCATATATTCAACTTGATGTGTGTAGCTTCCTGTCTGCCAAGTACTTATGATCAACATATCACATATTTATTCTGTCCTAGCTGGTAATCATTTGAAGCAAAAACAGGGGTGATCCACTCTAATGTTGTGTTGAATTAATTGATTCTTTGTACAGAAGTGGGTGCCCAATTAGTTGGGTGTAATTTTGTGCCCAATGATCTCTAGTTGGGATTTATCAAAAAGCTTTTGTCATATTACTATGATGCATCAGGATGTATGCATTGTAGACATTGACTTTAAAGTTGATTGAGATGGATCCGAACATTCATTCCTCTTTTAGAATTAATCTAACCAGGGATGCTTTGATTTTTTTCTCTTTAGGACCAGATATTTCTCAGAGTCAAGGCAGGGGCACACTCCACTTCATGGCAGGGCATACTACCAGATGATGGAATGCTTGGGGGTAAGCTGTGTAAAACTTTCTTTGATCTGCAAAATTTTCTGCCTATTCTTTCTATATCATCTGATATGTTTTATGTCCTGTCTTAGCTAATCAAAATCCACTCCCCAATGAGGGCAGATTTTAACCGTGTAGTGAGCTGGGTGCCAAGTCAAAGTACACTTCGTGCTGCACAAATTGCATCAGAGAAAATTTTGAGGTAAATTGTCTATCGTTTTCAGGAGATAAATTTAGTGTGGGCCCACCCTCCAGCAATCCAAGTTAAATTGCTTGTGCAGCAGGATCTTATGGATTTATCTGGAAAACTCCTCCATTTGTAGCTGTCCTATTGAAACTGTGTTAAATGTGGACTTGCAGCAGTTTAATCTCATCAACATATTGGCACTAGATCCATTCTTCGACGCAGACACCGGAACAATGATTTAACTAGGTCATTACTTTCGGATGAACCTGACTCACCGGAGCATATAATAAAAAGCTAACTTAAAATTTTTTTTTCATGCTGGAAGAGGCATGGGCCACCGAAAGCTTGAAGGAATCTGATTGCTGTAGCATGTCATGCAATCACTGTAATACTGGTTTGTGATATTCTGTAGCATTGGGAGCAGCAAATGGAAGTTAATCCGATACTGACCAAATGCACATATTATATCCTGATGAACTTGCTGATGGGAATCGTGGGCTTTAGCACTACAAATGATGAGTTGAGTGGCCTGACCATTCAGCCATAAAGCCACAGTGGGTTGAATATCAGTATTGCATCAAATCTAGCATGGTTAATTTTATATTTTCGCACATGCAATAAGATTGAGCCATTGATGTTTGAATCTGGTTCTCATTATTCGTCATTGCATATATCAACTATGATTCTTGACAGTTTAATTATTTTCTTGAAGTTGTTAAACCATTTATTTCATTACTTTTATTCGGAAAGTTGTCAAACCTTTGGAATTTCCATTTTGCTGTGAAAAGGAGGGTAGGAGCTGGAATGGATGATCCACTTCGTGCATGTTCAATCATCAAGAAGAGGGACAGAATGAAAGCCACAAAGATAGCGGGCCTTCGGAAGGCTGCCTGTGAGCACCAAAAGTATGCCAAAGGTGCAAGCATGTATCCTTTGGAACACAGCAGTGGACATGGGATGCTTTGCATGATTCCAGAGGATTGAAGAATTAATCTGAGATGGTATTTATAGATTGGCCTGGATTGCAGTGGTTAATGCAAATGACAGCTTTGGTCCAACATGTGTTTTTCTGCTGAACCAATTGGCCCTTCAAGCGGTGAGGATTGTAATCAATGAATATTTTTGTGGGTTCTCTATTTTGGTGCATCTGCTCTGATTTTTGGGATATTCGAGCTGATGCAGATTCTCATTTCAAGCAATCGGGATGTGGCCAAGGGATTCGACCTGTTGATCTGCAGACCAGGAACATGTATGAAGAGGATGGAGGTTTTCCTTACCATGCCATCCTTGAGAGATTTGCCTTTCTCAAACTAACAAGTGTAGAAATCCAATTCTTTTGTAATTGTAACCCATAAATATATTTTTTGATATTGTAGTGAATCAATGCTGGTAGAGTGAGGCTTCTTTTAGCCGCGTGGTGAGATTTAGCACTTTTGCAAAAGTGCTATTGCAGAAATGCATTTAGGAAAAGCAGTAATTTAAACCTTCCACCTAAATGTGGAAATAGGCTTTTATGGTGAGAAAAAAGTGTGATGAAGGAATTCGTGGCCAAACTAAACCTGTACAAAAGTTTGTTTATGCCTCTCCAAAAGCATTTTAACCCCATGCAATGTGTGGCCGAATGAAGCTTGAAGCAACAATCATGGCTTCCACCATCTGTTGTTCACTTGCTAAAACTCACTCTACCGAATGATGAGATGCAATTGATGAATAATCCAAGACATTATTATTTGCATCATGTTGCATTTGGATTTCTCTGTTTTTGTTTGAGAGATTTACACAAAAGCTGGAGAGATTGTTATATTGTCATAAGCTGTTTCGTACTTGATTGGGGTCAAGTACGCGGATCTTGTTACGCCATTTTGGCTTGTCTTAGGTTATGTTCTTAGAAGGCCTAAGCACTTTCATATGTTTCCTAATGATTTCTAATTATCCTTTTCCCTGCCTGCCTTACTTTCTACTTTGGTAAATTTGTTCCTTTTAGCCGTTGCAGTTTTGGTTCTTATTTCACAAAACTAAACTACAGAAGTTTATATTGTCTCATTTTATTAACCGTTGATTTTACCTTTAGATTATTTTGAATTATTTCAAATCTAATTTTATATTTTATTATTTTACTATTTATCCATCTCAAAATCATCTTTTTGGCTATATTCATTTTTTGTATATATTGTTCCTTTGATCAATGAACATTTTATTCCGTAAAGCATAGCCAATCTAATAGTTACCTTATAGTTTTTTTTGTCTTTTGTATTTAATTAAACTTGGCGCAATTAAACATCTTCTACTTAGCTTGATTTCTAAATGTAATATCCTTGATAAATCATTTTTTAAACTATTGATTGAATATGCTTATAGCAATTTTCAGGTATTAAATCTGCAATATAAACTGACATTTCATTTATAATTTTATTATGGTTAGAAGTTATATTCCATATATTTAGCTTTTATTTGACTAATTCGAAAACTTTTAGATTCTGAAGTATATTGTCACTTATTTAGTTTTAAATTTACACTTTCTACACTTTCTTTTGTCTTATTCACTAAACCGACATATCTGCAGATACTAATGTGCATTTTTTTAAAAAAACAATGTTTAGGAGCTTATTCATGACCAAAGTAAAAACTAAAAACGTAAGGGCTTTTGGTTCTTATGTATGTGTGTGTATGTATTATGTGTTATTCATTTAGTTAAGACACTTAAAATCACTTCAATCAAAGATCTATGTAGGCTGCAAAATTTATAAAAGGTACAAAATTGTATGTAAAATGTGAAAATATTTTATATTGGACCGCTCAGGTGTTGAAATGCTATAAAATTTTATAGAATTCTTATCTAAGTAAAGGAACACTTTAGAAAGTATAGATACTTGATTTCATATTGTTGGAAAGTTAGGAAATGCCGATGCTAAGGGAGTTAGTTTTCCTATTTTGAAAGTTTCCTAGTTTGTTTTTTTATTTCCTATTTTGTAGCCAGTGATTAGTTTCTTGGCTAGCTTTATATTGTAATCAAATTCATTTAAATAAGATAACTTAGAGTGAAAATAAATTTTAAATCTCTGATTTCATGGTATCAAGCGCTCTTGCCGGCCCTAAAATTTTAAAAAAAACATCCAGTACAATGCAATCATCGTCAATGGCGGATTCAATAGGTGCAATGCCAAGAACCTCCGGCACAATCGGGTCTCTTTCTGCAATTGATGCGAATCACGCGTTCCAGATCACTCAACACAAGTTGAATAAATCGAACTTCAGAGAATGGTCCTAGTTTGTATCACTTGATATCCACGGAAAGGGTAAGATGGGGTACTTAACTAGTGACACGCCCTCTCCTCCGCTTGGTGACGCAAATTTGGGTACATGGGAAGCTAAAAATTCAATCGTCATGGCCTGGTTGATCAACTCCATGGAACCCTCGATTAGTCGAACCTACCTTTTCTTAAGCACCGCACAAGAAATTTGTAGAGCTGTTCAATAGATGTATTTTGATCTCAAAGACACGTCCCAATGTTTCAAGATCCATTATCTCCCGCAACACTTGACATGGAACTAAATCTGTTACAGAGTATTATAATACTTTGATAGAATTATGGCAAGAGATGGATTTGTATTATGCCATAAATTGGAAGTACCCAGATGATGGTGTTCTCTACAACAAGACGTTGGAGAAAGATCATGTCTTAGATTTCTTGCAAGGCCTCAACGAAGAACTCGACAAAGTTAGAGGAGGAGTTCTCGGAACCAAACCTCTCCCATCAATCTGGAAGACTTTTGTAGAAGTTTTCATGAAGAGAGCCGCAAGAAAGTAATGCATCATGGTTCCTCAAGCGATATGAATGATGAACCATCTCAAAGTTCTGCCCTTGTTGCCAATAAGAAGGAGCCTGGTTCCAACCCAAATCAAAAGTCCAAAGGTGGTCAAGTGTGGTGCAAGCACAACCATAAGCCGAATCTCACAAAGGACATGTGGTGGGACATCCACAGTAAGCTAGATGATTGGAAGCCACATAGTCAGCATAAGAACAACAGCACAACCCAAGTCGCCAAGACCGCAACTAAAACCAAGAAGCCTACACAATCTCCTTTCACATCTGAGCAGATGGAAGTATTAAAAACCCTCCTGAATTCACAGAAAAATCACCAAGAGCCCAAGTCTAAGCCGTCTTCATCCATGGCTATTGTGGTATAGAGAAGTAATTCCTCATCATCTTTGTTGTCTCACATGGATAGTGATAGGAAGTGGATCATCGATACCGGTGCCTTTGAGTGCATGACAAGTTCAAATTTTTTTTTTCCCCTGCTTATGAAATGTGTAGTGGTGTCATGATGGTCATGGTGGCCCGATGGTAGTTCCTCTATTGTTTCTAGTGTTGGAAATATTTCCTGTCGTGGTCTTAATTTGAACTCGGTCCTTCATGTTCCTAGTTTAAGATATAACCTTCTCTCTCTTAGCAAATTAACAAAGGATAAAAAATGCTCAATGACTTTTTCCAATGATCATTGTGAATTTTAGGATTTGTCTATGGGGAAGATGATTGGCACAGTTAAGGAACATCATGGTCTATACTGTCTCATCAGTTCTTCTCCAAAACCGAAAACACCTATTAGTTTTTCTGTCTACTTCTTTTAATCCCAATATAATTCTTTGGCACAATTGTTTGGGTCATTTTTTCAGCATTTGAAATATTTACACCCAAATTTACTATTCAATAAAGATCGTTCTTCCTTTCATTGTGTATTTTGGTTATTAATTGACATGATTTCATTGCTTTATATCCAAATTAGATAAAATATTGTACTTAATGAATTTATTTGTGTTTTAGGTCAATTTGGTGGAATTTAAGTCAGTTGGGCTAAAATAGCAAAGAGCACATTGACAACTTAGTTGGGCGTAAGATTTTGAGAATAATGATATTATCATGATGGAGCAACCATACATGATGTGGGACATTTACATGGGTGGAGAATTCAAGTTACTTGGTCAAGAACAACAAATAGAGAGCAATCAATGGTGGAGATCATTTCAATTGTTCATTCGCACGTCGAATTGCACCATAACACTTCAATTACTTCAAGACCAGCATTGGGCTAGCATGGACATCCAAGGAGTGGTTCACATGTGATAAAATCATGCAAAAACAGATGGGACTTACTTGGAAAGGTGGTGGATGCAAGCATAGAGAAAAAGAGAGAGATTATAAAAAGTTATATTGATTTTCATGCAATATTTGTCATTTTGGACAACCAATTATCATGGAGACATATATCATTATGAGAGCATCAATCCTAGCCATTAATAAAGTATCAAATATGAAGCTTAGATGATTGGAAGAAGATTAATTAAGTTTGAAAGGAAGGAAAATTGGAAATACTGTAGCAATGCTAAAAACAGTGTTGGCTGTTGTGGCCCTAAGTTCGAATGTTGCAGCGCCCATGCTGTTGTCCATTTAATGTTCCCAAATAGATTTTTGGGCGCTATAGCGCTCAAATGTGCGGCAACTTAATATTTTGAGACCTTTTGCATATTGTGTGCACAAAATCACAATGCAAATCTACAAGGAGGTATAACCTAACCCTAAATTGAGTTATTTAAAGAAGGATTAGTTGCAAAACAAAAAAGGGGAAGGTGATTATGAAAGCGAGAGAGATTTTGGAGGAGAATTCATAGCTTTTGAAAGAAAATTGCTTTGAAGAAGAAGACTAGTGCAACCTTGAGATGGAATCTATTTTGACATCCAATCTCAGTTCTTTTTCTTTTTTAATCATGATTAAGACATTGCTTATTACTTCTTTTAGTCCCTTATGATCTAAACTTATTGTTCTAAGGCAACGATGTAGCCAAATTATAAATAGTCAGTTTAATTCAATTCTATGTTGATTCATTATCTACGTTAAGTGTTTAATTTAATGCTTGCGAAAGTGTGCGAGCCCTTTTACATGAATTGTGATTTAGTTTGAGCTTGAGAAGTGATTATTTAATTAGACCATGATTAAACACCATAAGATTATCATATGATAAAGAAATCTATTAGACTTGTGTAACAACATGAATTTCTTATTCTTAATGCATCATGGTAAGTTTAGAATTTTCATACAGGTGTAGAAAATTTGCTAACTAAGATAGATTATTAATACTTGAGAAAGATTAACAATTAGAAAAGAGAAATTTATTATCAGCATAGAAATATACATTGATTAATTAAATTGGATGATATTGGATAGGATTAATCTGGTGAATTCAAAAACACCAGATGTCTTAAATCATTGAATCTCTACTTGTTAGATCTGCAATCCTATTGATTTCAATTTGGATTAATTTTCTTGTCTTTTATATTTCCATCATTCTAGTGTTCAAACAAAAATTAGTGTTAGAGTAATTCGGTATCTGGTAACCATATTCCTTGTAGGAACAATCTCTACTTTATTACTAGTTAATAAATGCACTTACTTCTTCTCTATATTTTTCTTTATTAACTATTTAAGCACAAATTGACAACATAATATTTAAATTATATGTGCCCAACATAACTAATAAGACAATGGTCCCAAAGATATTTAAACAACATTATCTTCAATATTGCTTTTCTTTTTATGGCTCTATGCCCACTTAGATATTAGATTTAGTCATTTCTTTTAACACACCTAAAGAGTAATCTCCCTACAAAATAATGAGCTATAGAAGTTGCACATTAATGGTGGGAGCTTCATGGGAGTCTTATCTATTATAATAGTCTTTAGAGCATATATAGGTAATCCATGTCAAGTGAAATAAAATGAATAAATTTAAAAAATCTACTATAATATGATAGTAAATACAACAGTAAAATTCATGTTACATTTTATAAGAAATCACAAGAACAAATAGCACTGTAATTTCTTCTTCCTCATATTTTTGATGCTAGTCTCTTGAATTATAATTGGTTATATGAGGCATAGCTTTTTTCTTTCTTTTCTTTTTATTTTTTTATTCAAGAATTTTTATGTGAAAAACCCCTCAATGTGAAGGAAAAAACCACAGGACCTAGTCCAGTCAAAAACTTCCACTATAGAATAATGAGATCAAAAAATATGTTCTTTCTTAGTGAAAACTAGAGGATTTCATCATCACCATAAAAATGGATTTCAACAAAGTCAACAAAAAAATAATATAAATGGATATCATCAAGTAAAACTAGAAAATTGACTCAGAAGAGGTTGAGAACTTTTCTCCTAAATCCCTTACTTGATGGCTTGATAGATGATGGAGGGCTTCAACCAAAATTGCACAAAGTATGCTTTGATGGCTTGACAATAGAAGCCGTAAACAACCAAAGTTGCCGCCCATTCTAGAAACCCATTCCAAGAGGATTTCTATATTTATCTTTAATTATATATAGAGCATAAATTGAGCATAAGTGCGCAAGTATGCCCCTCCATGCTGGAGGAAAATCGCCTAATAAATCTCCCCCTTTTAATTAAGTGGAGGGCTCCACGAGACCTGCTATGTTTTTGCATGTTATCAGCTTCTTGCTGGTTACTATCTTTTTCATCATATTTGATAATTGTCATCAATATGAATTTTCTCAAGTTGTAGAAACTTCATTTCTAGCACATACCATATTTAATGATAACAAATTTGAATATGTTTAGACCTTGAATAGAACATAGGATCTTTACTGAGATAGATAACACTCTTATTGTCACTATGTAAAATATACTTATCTTACTTCATACCCAATTCTGGATTTTTTTTTTCATCCATAGAATTCCTTGCTTGTTTCAGTAATGGTAATGTAATCTACATCAATAGTGGACAATGCAACATACTTTTATAATTTAGATTGCCATGACATAGCTCTCCCTGCAAATGTTACCAAGTATCCTGAAGTAGACTTTCTAGAGTCAACATTACCAACCTAATCTGCATCTGTGAATGCATCAAGCATAGGTTTATTGGTACCAAAATAAAAATAAACTCTAAACATATTGTTAAGTCTAACCTTTCAATTTAGTTTTGAAGATGAATGTGATTAACCAGCTACGTTTTGATGATGAGCAAATACATGAGTGAAATATTGAAGTATTAACAAGTTATGTTTTCAAGCGTTGTAGAAATAAATGTTTAAAACAGGTTAACTAAGCTAGGAAAGTAACTTTAGAGTGATAAACAACATGTACAATAAAATATTAAGTTGTAATCCACCATAATTAAGTTCTTAGAGAAAGAAAAATAAATAAATGCTCTAAGAAAGATATATCTAAACTCAAGAAAGGATTTTTAGAGGCATCAAAGTACTTCTAAAATCAAGAAAAACAAATTCAAAAGATGTAGCAATGTTCAAAAGATCTAAAAGTCATATATGAAAGCTTTAGAGTTACTTTAGAAGGAGAAGTTCATACTTTAGAGGTTAAAAGGATCATACAAAACTTAGTTTAGAAGAAAGGAAGCCCTTTAGAGTTATTTTAGATGGTAGACCCAAGCTTTAGAGGATTTCAGATGCACAAGAACACTTTTGGAGTCAAGTAAAAACTAGTTCAGAACATGTTGAAGCTCAGAAGATTTGAAAGTCAAGACTGAACAACTTCAGAGGAAGACCTTTAAACTTCGGAGTTTAGAAGGATCAATTTGAACTTAGTTAAGAAGCAAGAAAGGTCTTCAGAGTTGCTTTCGAAGAGAGACTTCAATCTTCAGAGGCCAGAATATAGTCGTTACATTTGTCAGCGTACAAGAAGAAACTTTAGAAGCTCTGAGACCATCTTTAAAAGATCTGAAGTGCATAGCTGTAAAGAAGTTCAAACTAGCTGAGGTACAGAATGTCTAAAGGAAGAGCTTCAGAAGCTCTAGAATTAAATGCGAAAATGGCAAATGACAACGCCTAACCTTTAGAGGCTCTAAATTTTATTTCAAAGGATTTGAAGGTAATTTTTAAAGAAGTTTGTGTGGAGTGTTAAAAATGTAACCTAGAATGGTCAAAAAGTTGTTAGAAAGAGTAATCAATGACTAAGTATCCCTCTAGCAATATAAATAAAGTGTTCAAATTGCTGGAAAGTACATCTAAGTAGTTGAGAGATTTAAACAAGCATTTACTCTAGCATTAAGTTTTCCTTCAAGCTTTCAACTCCACTTGTGCACAACTCTATTATAGCATTCAAAGCCATATCTTCAATGACCATTTGGGAGTTTGAAACCTTTGTCTTTAAGTGTCATACTATAACAAGTACAAAAAGAGAAATTAAAATAAAAATGGAACAACATAAGATTTATTATTTTTTGAATGAATCAAACAATTTTTATTTTTATTGATGTCTTCAATTAATTACACTTATTGTGTATATCAAAAAATTGCATATTCATATCCCAGATTATAAGTGGTCCTAATTATATTTTCATAATAGGAGAAAATCCTTAATTAGAAAAAAGTACAATGCATCTTAGAAACCAAAAAATAAAACACATACTATTTCAAAATAAATGTGTATTGTATTTGGGATTGCCAAGTACATTAAAATGACTTGATATTTATGAGATTGCTTCAAGGCAATGACCGAAAAGGATGATACAGCTCTAGACTAGGTTGCTAGATTCTGGGTCAACCTAAAGAATGAATATTTTGATCCAATTGGTTTATCTCGGATAGAATTAAGACTGGGTGATTTCTATTATTTAAACTGAAAGAAACCATAGAGACAGTAGGTGGTTTACGACCCAATTGGTATATCCTGAAAGGACTCAGGACAGGGTGATATCTATTATGTTTAAACTTAAAAGAGATCAGAAGAAAATAGGTAACCTAAGTTTGGTTAAGCTTTCTCACATTGCTCATGAAAAGCTTAGGAAGAGTGGACTAGGTTAATAGGGTTTAGCTTGGCTCTCTCAATTGCCCATGAGAAACTTAAGAAGAGTGAGACCAGGATGACTGGATTTAGTTCGGCTCTCTCAATTGCCCATGAGAAGCTTAGGAAGAATGAGACTAAATTGACTGGGTTTAGCTCAACTCTCTCAATTACCCATAATAAGCTTAGGAAGAGTGAGATCGATATGATTGGGTTTAGTTCGACTCTCTCAATTGCCCATAAAAAGCTTAGGAAGAATGAGACCAAGATGACTAGATTTAGCTCAGCTCTCTTAATTGCCCATGAGAAACTTAGAAAGAGTGGGTTAGGATGACTGAGTTTAGCTAATTGAAGTGGTTTTGCTAAGGTTTGACTCGGTGAGTCATAATTCAATGACTCGATGAGTTATGACTCAGTGACTCGATAAGTCATAACTTAGTAATTCGGTCTTAGACTTAGGCTTTTGAGTGATTTGGTGAGTGGTGTTTGCTACTATCCTATGGAAAACTGGAAGAGGGCAATCTCTACTTTCTGCCTATGAGAGACTATAGAGTTAGGTTGTATGAACTAGGCCTAATTACACTTTGAGTTAATTAAGCTTAATCATAATTAATAATAATAACAATTAATGCTAATGATAGATCTTAATTAATTTAAAATAGTGTCATCATTTTCTTGATTTATGGGGCATTTCTAGAGCAACTCTACCATTTACAGGGTTTTAATTTGGGTTTAGTTAATATTTAATAGGTTTTAGTGTCTAATATAACATTATCCGTTGTCCATTAATTATGTGGGACCCACAATTACCACATCATGGGTGGGACCTGTTAGTATAAATGCATTGTTTTGACGATGAACAAAAATTGATTAAAGATTTTGTACTAATAGTTGTTGCTAAGATTTTGTACTAATAGTTGTTGCTAATGTTTTAATATACAGAATCAAGTTGCAGGTTTTATGAAAAACGAGCATATAAAACATATTCCAAGGAGTCAAGGGTTGGGTGAGTAAAGAAGTAAAAGATAAAGTGTCATTATAGATAAAGCACAAATGAGAAGGATTCAGTTGCTTCTATTTGTCTGTCGAAGTGGAAGATTATATCTGATGGATATAAAGCAGTATGCATATAATAGACTTTGTCTATTATAAGTGAGACAATAATTATTTGTTATAAACAGATAAAGCGGAGAAGCGTCTAACATAAGCAAGCTAATGATCATTTGCTGTGAAAAGACAAAGCAGAGAAATGAATTTCATATGGCAGAGCAAAAAGTTTATTTGACAGAGCAATGACATTTATCTGTTCAACTAAGCTTATCTATTATCTACAATAGACAACCCAACGGATGAAGCTGTGAAGAAAATTTTTTTGCCCCTCAATGCTTAGTTTATCATTTATAACAGATAACCCATCAGATGAAGCATTAAAGAAAATTTGTCTACGCTCCAACAATCCGTCTGCTACTTACAATAGACAGCTCAATGGATAAAGTACTAAAGAAATAAGTCATCCGTGCTTCTACAGTTTAATAGACAAAGCACTAGAAAGGATAATTCATTTGCTACTTACGAAAGACAAACCAGAAGATGAAGGAACTTTGTCTTATGAAGATCTGGATAGATACTTCATCGTCATAAGTAAAAGACAAGCAACAGTCAAGCCAAATCATTGATCTTCGTTCATCATTAATATCGCCCTTTCCATATTGATGGAAGAGTCAGCCATTGTAGCAATACCTCAACCAAAGCTTATTAAGAAACTGAAAATCATCTTCTCCAAGGTCAGCGCTATAGACATTTCAATAGACAAGGATTAAGCAAAAGTCAAAGAATTCAAATAGGCTAATCACATCGGTCTTCTGTCATTAATGGAGGTCACCTACCATTAATGGCTGGAATTCAAAGTAGCTATAAATGAAGCATCGTTGGAGCAGGGGAAAGTAACCAAGTATTAAGAAAATCATTTAAAAATCCTCTTGAAAGCATTCATTAATTTGAGCTAAACCTTTTACTATTCTTCAAGAGTTAAGAGCCTTGCATTCAAACCTTCCTCAACTCTCTTTGAAGGCTCCCAACCAACCTTTGGGAAGATCATTTACTTTTGCATTCAATATTTAGATTTCTTCCCCTGTGCTTACTGAGAAATACATTTTCTTGAACTTCTGATATTCACTCTCTATAAATTCCTTAAGCTAATAGTTGAGACTAGATTCAAGAAAAGTTGTGACTATTTGAGTGCGGACAAAAGCTATTTATTTAAGCCCTCTAAAGCTAAAATTTAGAAGAGTGTTGAGAGAACTGTTACTACACCCTTTATAGATAGAATCTAGAAGAGTGCTGGGAGCATTGTATTTATGCCCCCTAGAGTTAAAATTTAGAAGAGTGTTGGGAGCACTATTGTATTTTTACTAAGAATAGTGGAACTCAAGACACTGAGAGGAAAGTGTTCTTAGAAGAGTGGAGTAGATTGTTTACTCGAATCACTATAAAAATCCTGGTGTCTTATTTACTTGTGTTTTAGTTTATTGAGTGATTGATTACTAGAGGGATGATTAATCCTAAATGGGTTGAGCAATAATTTTTAAGTACCTAATTCACACCTTCCCTTTTGGGTTTTTTGCCTAATCTTCAAGACCATCAAGTGGTATTAGAGCAGATTACATAAATACTTATAGTGATCTAATAACAAATCCATCATCCTCACTTCAGATATTTGCCGAAGGGCAATCATCTACCCAGTCATCCCTATTTGATGGAACTGACTTCGCTTACTAGAAGTTGAGGATGAAACAATTCATTATAGCCAATGATATGGAGTCTTGGAAGGAGATTAAAGTTGGAATCACTCTTCCCACTACTGAAGTAGATGTAGGGACCAAAGAGGAAGCCACCTCAGTCCAAAATAATGCAAAGGCTATGAACTCTTTATTTTGTGGACTATCTTCATTTGAGTTTGATAGAATATCCTCTTGCACTATTGTAAAAGGTATCTAGTATAAATTAGTGTCTATTTATAAAGGATCTTCACAACTCAAGGGAACTAGAAGAAATATGTTTATAGAAGAACTAGAAAACTTTAGGATGAAGGAAGGAGAAAGTATATAAAAAATATATGCTTATTTTTCTGAAGTTACTAAAGCTTTGAAAGGTTTGGAAAAAAGTCACAAACTCTAAACAAGTAATGAAGATACTAAGGGTGCTACTAGAATCATGGATCCAAAAGATCATAGCAATAAAGGAAGCAAAGGACCTGAACACTCTTCTGGTAGACGATCTTATCAGTTCATTGATGTCACACGAGTTGATCAAAATTAAAAGGGAGGAGCTAATAAAGACAAAGAAAAGTATTGCTCTGAAAGTGACCAAAGAAAGTAGTGATCCTGCATCACAATTTGACGATAATATAGCCATGTTAATCAGAAATTTCAAAAAGTTTGCAAGCAGCACTAGAGGTAACACCTCAAGGAGATAACCTAGACAATAGAAGAAAATTGTTGAAAGAAAGAAGGATCTCCCTACATGCTATAAATGTGGAGGGATTGGATACATGTCTCCAGAAAGTTCTCATGAAGAAAAAGTAAATATGAACGAGAAGGATGAAAGAAAAGAAAAGAAATACTTCAGGAAGTCTTTAATAAACCAAGCTAGAGGAATGTACATGAATGAAGAAGACTCATCAGGGACAAGCTCAAGTGAGAAAGGCGACAATGAAGTTGGACACCTCGCAAGAAGCATGGTTCAGATAGGAAATGAATCAACAGATCAAATCACCATCAACGAGTAATGCACAATGGAGTTGGAGACAGAGGTAAACTCGTACTACTATTAAAGTTTTGATCTTTAAGCTCAAATAGCACATGTGTCAAATGCAAAAATTTTGATGAGTTACAACAATCATACAACTCTCTCTTTAGTGAGTTTGAATTACTTGACCAGAAACTTACTCAAAAAAAGACACTTTGATGCAACTATCAAAGTAAATTTTGTATTGGCAGAAAGAAATCTATTTCTACAAAAAGGAGATTAGAAATTTGAAGAAAGAGATAGAGATATTAAATAGTATGTTGAGTAAATTCTCCAATCCAGGAGAATCTGTGACCAAGTTCATGAGAATGACTAGTCAAACTAGTAAAAAAGGACTTGGTTGTGAAGGGTTGACTAAAAAACTCATAGAAATTTGCTGGATGGTCCAAGTGATTGAATCTCACAAAAGAAAGGAAAAACTATCTAAACATTAGAAGGTTCATGAATTATCCCAGGGTAAAGAAACCAAAAGAAGACATTGCACCTAGTAAAGCTTCAAATACTTACTATTTTGCAATAAAATTAGACATAAAGTGTATGACTGCTATGCCAAAAAGAAACAAGAACAAGATGCAAAGATGAGATGGAAACGCAAGGAATATGCACAAACTTCCACCATACATAATTCCACTAACATCATTAGACTCAATACTTGGGTACCAAAGAGGTAAGAAGAAAACTTGCTTTGAATGCAGGTAAGTCTCAAAGCTACATCTGCAATGCATGGTTCATGGATAGTGGCTACTCGAGACATGGTCAGAAACAAGAAGCTCTTCAAAGAATTGAAGCTGGTAAATGGAGGAACTGTTGCATTCGACAACAATGACAAAGGTCTCATCAAAGGAATATGTAAAATTTATGGTTTATTTAATGCATGCATAGAGGATGTATTATATATAAAAGGACTCAAGCACAATTTGCTAAGTATCAGTCAATTATATGATAAAGGTCGCAAAGTTGTATTTAAACCATTTACATATAATGTATTCAGTATAGATAATTATCTACTGTTCAGCAAAAAAAGCATAGAAATATTTATCTAGTATAGTAAGATGATATTGTTGGAAAATATGATCCATGAGTATGACGTAAAAGGATGAGACATATTAATATGTTAAATATCAAATCTTTGTGAAAGAAGGATCTTGTGATTGGTCTACCAAAATTAAACTATGATAAAGATCAAATATGCAAATCATATCAGTTGTCAAAACAGACTAAAGTATCCTTCCATCCTAAAAATGAGGTATCTACATCCAAATCTCTAGAATTATTGTACATGGATCTATTTGGACCCTCAGACATTATCACTCTTGGAGGAAAAAGATATGTATATGTGATAGTGGATGACTACTCTAGATTTACACGGGTAATTCTCTTGATTAGAAAGATGAAACATTTTCAATGTTTTATGCATTTTTAAAGCTAGTTCAAAATGAGAAACAAATATCGATTGTATTTATATGCAATGATCATGGTGGTGAATTTGAGAATAGAAAATTTATTGATTTTTGTGATGAGAAATGAATTTACCATAGTTTTTCATCCCCTAGAACTCCTCAACAAAATGAAGTCATGGAAAGAAAGAATCGGATAATTTAGAAAATGGCTAGAACCATATTGAATGAAAGTAAATTGTCTAAAAGATTCTGGGGAGAAGCAGTTAGTATAGCTTGCCATGTGCTGAATAAAGTTACCATAAGAGCAATATTAAAGAAAACCCCACATGAGCTTTAGAAAGGAAGGAAACAAAATATCTCATATTTTCATTCCTTTGGTTGCTCATGCCATGTGCTGAACAATGGAAAAGATCACTTTGGAAAGTTTGTTCCAAAAAGCGATGAAGCTATTTTTCTTAGTTACTCTTCTAACAGTAAGGCATTTAGAATTTACATTAAGAAAACACAGGTTGTAGAAGAATCTAAACAAGTTAGATTTCATAAAGCAAATATAACCTTGAGAAAGGAGTGTGATAGTGATGCAGATGAAGCTGCAACAAATAGAAATATGCTTAAATTGAAGGATCAAGAGGATGACACAAACTATGAAGATATACAAAGTCTAGAAAATGAAGAGGAGGTAAGAATAGGTAATGTTCCCTATTAACCTCTTGTTGATTTGAGATTTATTAGTGCTCATCCTAGAAAATAAATCATAGAAAATATTTATGATGGTGTCAAAATAAGAATATTTATGCAAAATTTATGTCGTCATTATGCTTTCATTTCTATAATTGAACCAACTAGCATTGATCAAGTTTTAAATGATGAAAATTGGATTATTGTAATGCAAGAAGAGCTTAACCAATTTGACAGAAACAAAATATGGGAATTAGTTCCAAAATCATAAAATATTGATGTAACTGGAACTAAATGGGTATTTAGAAATAAACTGGATGAGAGTGGGTTAGTTGTAAGAAACAAGACATGATTAGTTGCTAAGG
>JAYJMB010073383.1:0-23472 GCA_036873735.1 Pouteria campechiana | reverse complement strand
TGCATAAGCACACTAGACTACACATCGACCGTGCACTTGCGAGGTTATTTAAAACCTGAGCCATCTATATTTTGGCCCATCAAGTTTTTGGCGCCGTTGCCGGGGACTGATTGCGAACCATCTATATTTCTTGGCTCATCACTTGTTCTATGCAAGTTGGCTCTAGTTGAGAAATAAAGGCAAAGTTATCACATATTTAGTGATAAGATGATCTAGTCCTAACTCTATCATATACATCACTAATTATTTGGTTTTCAGGATGAAAAAGCATTTACCTCCAATCTTTGGGAAAAGAAGAGTTACCTTCCTCATTTACCTTTGTTGTGGATGGTCCAACTTCATCCATTGTTGTTTCTATTTATAGAGTCTATTTCTGTTAATTCTACAAGTTCATCTTCTCCATCTTTGTTGTGAGTTTATCTATTTTATCATGAAAATTGATTATTTTTTTTGAACAATTAGTAGTTAAATCAAATCTAACATGAATAGACTTGTCAACAGATCTACTACTCAAGTTGAAGACTCTAAATGCTTTTCTAACAATGGAATAGCCAAGGAAAATACCTTAAACAGATCTACTATCAAATTTTCCAAGGTTTCCTTTACCATTGTTAAAAATATAACATTTACAACCAAAGGTGTGAAAATAGGATATATTAGGCTTCTTGTCATAAGACAATTTGAAGGAAGTTTTGTTTAGTAATGGCCTAGTATGAATTCTATTAATAACATAGCAAGCGGTATTCATAGTTTTAGCCCAAAATATTATGGCAGATTGTACTTACTCAACATGGTCCTTGCCATCTCTTACAAGGATCTATTCTTCTTCTCAGCCAGTCCATTTTGCTAAGGTGTTCTTGGTGTAGAGAAGGTTTGAAAGATGCCATTATTTTTACAGAAGGCTATGAACTTATGGTTTTCAAACTCTCCACCATGATCACTCCTTATGGAAACTATATAAGAGCTTTATTCATTTTGCACACACTTGAAAAATATCTCTAATAATGAAAAGGCCTCATCTTTGGATGCAAGAAAAATTACCCAAGTATTGTAGCTAATATATTTATCCGCATATAATTTGCATAAGTTTAGAAACATGGATAGGCAATTGGAATCATATTTTTTACATTTAGAAAAACTATTTTATGCTTACATTGTTTATCACATGAAATGATGTCTCTTTGAAGCACATAATTTTATCTTAATAATTATAAATATGATCCAACACAATACAATATGATAAACTAAGTTAATTTCAATGTGGATCATAGTGATTCTCTTCATTTTCTAATAACTTGCAAATATGCTTACATAATGATTTCCCAATTAAAATACAAACTCTTCAACCATACTTGACTACATTTCAAGCTTCCTAAACTAACAATATCATTAGCATATATTAAGTCTAAAATAAGTTTTGTTGTCATCAACATCATGCACATAATCTTAACAATCTCCCCCTTTGAGGATGACAAAACTTAAAGATCTGTGGCATTTTAAAATATGCTAATGATCCATTTGCAAACTCCCCCTATCTAATTGAAATATATAATCCTATGGAATTTGATATTTTGACATAAAGATAAGTCACGACAAATACAATGTTGCTCTTCTTTAGATACAAGTCATGACAAGCTTCTTCAATTTCTTTTCTCACCCTTTTTATCAGAATAAAAAAGGTACCACAAATATGAGAGGGGGTGTTAAGGATAGCATAATCATGATAGAGAGAAACTTATTGGTACCACCTGTACCAATATGCAATCTGTAATGTCATAAATCATATAAAACTTTTTCAAATGCCCAAATCACAAATCATACAATCATAAATATGAAATAGAATGTATTTTCATTAATAAACATAACACATATATGTTAAAGGCAACATTCAAACATTATATAATCTTCATTTACAAACTTTGAAAATATGTAAGCAACTATCAAGTATACATTAATTCATATCTCAAAAATGCATCAAAATCATCAGAATGGTTTAGAAATATCATTTAAACAATTAACAAAGGAAAAATATAACTATCATCAATCTTAAACTTAAACCATTCATTACAAATGTATACCAAATCAAGAAATGTATAATCATTTTCTCACAAAAAGACATGTAATCCTCACTACATCCCTCAAACAAAAACATATAACAAAAACAAATTTTTGGTCATTAGTTTTTTGGATCCAGAGTTGTAGTTAGTGCTATGGGCTGTGCTTCCTTCTAAGTTGTGGTTGGTGGACATAAGCTCATCAAGTGTAAACAAGGATTCAAGATCACGAAGTCTAGTGACTGGCTTAGTTGATGATGTGGGATGTTTTGTATGTGTAGAGGATCCTGGCTATGCATACCCAAAATGAGAAAGGAGTATATGGATCTTCGTTTCTACAGATTCGTGTGCATTTCTAAGAGCATACATTTCTTCTCTCAAATCTTTCATTTTCACTCTCAACTCTTTTAATTCCCTTGACAATATGATGTAAGCTAAAGATCGAGGGACAGATGTTGTAGGTGAGGCACTAGGAGGTGATGAAACTCTCTATTCATTTGGATTGAGCCTATCATCTCTTTCCTCCATCTCCTCCATCTCCTTGGGAGGGTGATCTTCTTTCTTCTCCTTCTTCCTCCTCTTTAATCTCATATTCTTCCATTTCTTCCTTATTTTTCTTAATCATCTTTGCCACATAATTAGAGACTAAAATTCCCATTCTCTTCAGTAAAGTGGCTCCTACCCAGTCTTTCTATAGTGATGACACATGTAGGCTAGCTTCTCCATCCATAAGAACTTGGAAGTGTTCAAATATCTTTGTTAGCCACACTCCATAGGCACATGGTTAGTTCTCTATGGCATATAGCCAAAAGCTATGAACATGAGATTTGGGAGACTAACTTTTTGGTAGGTGTAAATTTTCCATAACACCCTTGCCTCATTGGTAGTTTTTTTTGGTTCCCCCAAGCTTAGGAAAAAACGTATTCTCCAAAACTTTCCTAAGCATTCTCAATTCTATAGGAAGATCTTTTGTTCTCATATAGGTATGGGAAGATGTATAAACTATTTTAGAGGTTAAATTGTTGAAGATTACTTCATTCTTAAGCCCATCTTCATCTTCATCTACGGGCACTCCCAAAATCTCTCTTAGATGCTTCTCAGAAAATAGTAATTATGTTTCAAAGCTCATTTCCACACCCTTCACCATTGATTCATATGAGCTTGGTTTCTAGTTGAAATAAAACATGAGGACTAGCTCTTTGTAGATTGGTGCCTCATAGTTTTTTAGGTCCAACCATCCTTGATAATTCAACATAGAACAAATGTCAGATTTACACTTATCAAGGAAACTTAAACCTATCTTCCTTTATATGTGGACTGGTCTGCCCAAGATTGAAGTGTAGAAATTAAACTTTTTATCTTCACTACCAAAGTAGCATGGAGGAAGATCTCTAGGCTTAAATTTTGGTATGGGCACTTTTCTTCCATCAACCTCTTCTAGAAGAGATTTTAAATTAAAAAATTTTACCCCTTCATCTCTTCCAACTTTTACTTCCTCTTCTCTTTCATTCACATTGGTTTGGGAAGAAGGATTACCTTCATTAAACTCTGTGCTTGGTCTTCTATGGCTTCTAGATGATAAAATCTGGGTGGTAGATGCCCCTCCTCTAGTCAATGGCCGCTTGACTCCTCTTCATGGCTTAGAAATGGCTACTTTGGGTTCATGGTTTCTAGGAAAATGATTGGAAGTAGTGGAAACTAGAGAAAATGTATTGGATTGTGTAGAATCATAGATGCTAGCTCTTCTAGGGTGTAGGAGGCTAGGAAGATGAAAGGAATGAGAATGGAAAATGAACTGTCGCCCAAGTTTTTTACCCTCTTTGAATTGGCAAGCAGCTGCCGCGCAGGCACCTAGGGTGCCAGGGGGCTCTGTTTATAGAAATGGATTTTCCTAAAATTTTTTGAATTTCTTATTTTTAATCTTTTCAATTCCATTATAATTTAATATTTTTCCATTCAATTATTTATCAACACAATCAATTTAAGTCAAACCAATCACTTCAAGCACATATCATAAATACATTTCTGTATGCATTTCAAGTAGTTTGATATTTCAAATAAATTGAACATTAATCATTTGAATTTTAGTTCTCAGGATGATTTAGCTCAAATCAATGAAATCACCTCAATTCAAATCCAAGCCATCTAGATCATAAGCATTAGGAATATATATTAATGTAACACATGATTTTCATTTCATTAATCAAATATGTATCAAGTTTGGCAAAAATTATCTCCTTTGTCACCATTTTCTTAGTTTTGTAATTTGAGGTCGTAGTTAGTGTTGCTAGTCTTGACTTTTCATTCAGCTCTTGCCGACCTTCTTCATTTTTTAGCTTGAATTTTGTGGATTAAGAAGACAATTTTGATTTTTTGTCATTGTCCTTCTTCCGTATGCTCATTTCAAGCTTTTCCTGTATACACTTTGAAAAGTTTTGCACTTTTTCTTCATTAGCAGAATCAAACAAATGTGATCTTTATACAACAATTCAATCAGTGTAATTTCATTTTTACTCATGATAATATGTAGTGATGATAATGAGGCATGCCATTAAATTAAAGCAGGTTCTTTAGATTAGTATAAATTTAGACCAACATTTTGCTTTAATCATAGCCACATTTAAATTCTTTGAACTAGCATAATTTTGAATTACATCATGAAGATAAATATTAACTTTAAGCTTCAAATGTCCATATGCTAGATCAATTAACTATCATTAGAGATTGAATCGAATATGAACTTTTTCAATTGATTTGAGCATAATTTATCATTTTTATATTTCTTGTGGTTACTCAAAATTATAAGTTCTAAGTGAATTATATGTTGCTTTGGCATACTTATCCTCAAAATATGTTGGACATCTAAATAGACATTGTTTCCTCATTCCCAATGGTTTCTAGAATTATAAAATAATTTAAATTTCTTTTTGATTTATTCTAAATTCTAAATTTCTATATATGTATAAATAGATTAGTATTAGAGGCAAATAAGCAATATTATAAATGCAAGTTATAACAGAATATAAATAGATGTAAGTTTGAATATCATACTTGCACTTACCTTTCTTCATTGGCCTCTGACTTCTTTGAATATATTCTTATTCATCCATTATCAAGGAACCATTTGTCTTTTTAAGGAGATTTATAAATTTTCTTTTCTTCATTTTCTCTCTTCAGTTCATAACTTTTTGATTAGGGCCACTCTTTCACTCTTTTGAAGGAAGAACATTTCTTCTTCTTCTTTTTCTTCGTTATTGATGATCCTCTATTTCTTTTCTTTCTCTTTTCTTTTTTCTCCACATTTCCTTCATCTTCAAGTTGCTCCCCTTTACCTTGAGAGGAATCTTTAGTAGATTTATCCTCTTCAATATCTTTAATCTTTTGCCTTTCAATTTGAACTTGAGCCATTGTAATTTCTTCTTCTTCATCATTAGGTTGCTCTTCCTCAACCCATGAGGATTCTTCTACAATCTCATTCTTTATGCATTCCTCATTTTCCTCTTTGACTTGCTCTAGATTTTTATTTTCAATGGCAAGTCAATTTTCATAGATTTGGCTTTCTTCAATCTTTTCTTCCTCAGTAATTGCCAAATCATTTTCTTGAATCTTAACTTCTTCTTGAGATTCCTCCCTCTTAATCTATGGTGGTTCATTAATCTACAATTGTATTTCCATACATTCTTCATCTTTCTTTTCTTTAGGAGGTTGCTTCTCCTTTTCTTCATTTCTTGCATTTGAGTGCATATCAACTTGCCCCTCGGAAATTGCCTTTAACTTGTCCAATATTTCTCTTGCATTTTTATAGGTTAAGACATTCTTGAAGATGGTGGGATAGAGAGCATGTAGTAAGGTATTTTTGGCCTTAATGTTCTCTTGCCTTACTCTCTCTTCATCCTTACTTATGCTAATAAAAATATTCTTCTAAAGCTTGAGGTCATTGGCCATAAGAAATATTTCCACCTTTCTCTTCCATTGTGCATAATTTGATCCATCATAATGTGAAATTTGACTAGTGTAATATCCTTCTCTTAACATAAAGGATGAACATAATGGGTTAGCCATGGGATCACTACAATTAATTATGTAGTCAGCTCTGATACCACTTATTGGGTCCTATAAGCTTGGCTTAACCCAAGAGGGGAGGGGTGAATTACGTTTATAAAAATTTCTTGCTTAACCCTTGTTTAATTACTTTCCCTCTTTTCCATGCTTGTGTGCAAGTTGTACTGAAATAAGCAATAAAATAGTTAAATGTAAAAAAGTAAAGTAATAACACATAAATAGCACACACAATATTTTTATAGTGATCCGGGCAACTTTCCCTACTCCACTCTTCTATGAACACTCCTCTTCATGTCTTAGGTTCCACTATCTCTCTATAATGGAATTACGTTAGTGCTCCTCACACTCTTCTTGATTCTAGCTTAAGGAAGCATAAACTAGTGCTCCTCATACTCTTCTTGATTCTAGCTCAAGGGTGCTTAAACTAGTGCTCCTCACACTCTTCTTGATTCAAGCTCAAGAGGGGGGCATAAACTTAGAAATTGATTATGAGAACAATCTCTCCAACAATCGATTTAATCTTCTTGAGATTGGTCTCTACAAACTCAACGAATACACAAAAAGAAAGAAAAAAAAGATTACACTTTGAATTGTGGTTCTTCATGAGCATCGAGGAAGTAGTGATTTGAATAGCTCGTTTCAATGTAGTGGATCTTCCTTTTGTGTTGTAAAAGATGGCCTTGAATGAAGATTGTGATGTTAAAAGCTCTTGAATGAATATGAAGAAGGTTTAAGCTCTTGGCCTTTGGTTACTTGAGAATGAGAAAGTTAACGCTCAAATGGATCTTCAAAATGAATGCAACAACCACTTGGAAATGTCCCTCCACTTCTCCTTAAGTAGATTTTTAAAACTTTTGACCATCGGAGTTGATTTGATGGAGCAACATTTGATGTTTTGACCACTAGGTCATCAGGCGGTACCGTAGGCAGCTAGGCTAAATGCTTGGGCCCCACGCGATATGGCAGGTAGCTGGGGAATCGGTTGTGGGTCAACAAAGAGCAACGTCGATGCTGGAATACCGTAAGCATCTAGGGTTTTTGTAGGTGCTACTATAGCAGTACTATAGCTCTGACCCTTGTTATTATAGCAGCTCCCCTAGCATTATAGCAGGTATTATAGCTACATATATTTATCCAAATATAATTTGCATAAGTTTAGAAACATGGATAAGTAATTTGGATCATATTTTTGTATTTAGAAAAAATCTTTTATGCTTACATTCTTTAGCATATGAAATGTTATCTCTCTGAATCACATTATTTTATCTTAATAATTGTAAATATAATCCAACGCAATACAATATGATAAGCCATGTTAATTATAATGTGGATCATAGTGATTTTCTTCATTTTCTAATAACTTGCAATTATGCTTGCATAATGATTTTCTGATTAAAATACATACTCTTCAACCATACTTCACTACATTTCAAGCTTTCTAAACTAACAAAATCATTAGCATATATCAAGTCTAAAATAAGTTTTGTTGTCATCAAAATCATGCACCTAATCCTAACAATATCTACTATAGTCATCAACGATTACATATGCATAATGTTTTCCTCCAAGACTCCTAGTTCTTGTTCGTCCGACTAAGTCCATGTGTAGCAATTGAAGAGGCTTAGTTATGTTCACTTCTTTATTTGATTGGAAAGACTCTTTTGCTTGCTTTCCTTTCAAGAAAGCATCACACAATTGTCCTTTGTCAAATTTCAAATTTGGTAAGCCAACTATAAGATCTTTGTAGTATAGTATTTCAATCATGTCTTTGTTGGCATTTCCTAGTCTTTAATGCCACAACAACGACTCATCACTACTAATAAGACATTTGGCTTGGATATCATGAAGGTCTACAACATATAAATTTCCATACCTTTTGCCTAGAACTACAACCTAGTCTGATTGATCTAGTATAGAGCAAAATTCAGATTCAAACATAGCCTTATAGCCACTATCATAAAATTGACTAACACTCAAATAGTTATGCTTTAATCCCTCTACAAGCAATACATCAAAAATAATAGTAAAATGTGGTTCACCAACCTTATCAATCCCAACCACTCTACCTTTTCTATTGTCTCCGAATGTCACTATTCCACCATTTTTCTCTTCCAGTTAGTGAACAACTCCTTCTCCCCTATCATGTGTCTTGAGCAACCACTGTCAATGTACCATATGCAGCTCATGGCTCTCAGACACACTTGCAATGGCCAGGTTCAATTTTAATTTTTGGTACCCATTTGAGAATGGGCCTAGGTGGGGTTAGTGGTAGAATATTTTGGTACCCATTGTTTCCTGGGTGCCACTAAACTAGTGCTAGGAGATTGTATTGCATTTACTATTTTTGCAACATCCTTGGGAACCTAAATCAGGTTCTATTTGGATCTATGTTTTCTTCCAAAATTGTTATTTTGTTTTCTTTGTTATTGTTCACCTTTTCTCTTAGGTTTCATTCTTAATAAAGTAGAAGTCAAGGTTTTCTTAAGGGCATTATTTTAAGCCTTGACTTGCTCAAGTTCACTAATGGTGCATTTATTACTCTTGAGCTTATTATTTTCATCTTTCAAATTGGAGCACTCATTGGTTATTCTAAATAGCTCCTTCTTAGTCTCCGTCTATTTGGATTTTAAAGCCTTGAAATCAGCATACAAACTTTCTAATTCTTCCTGAAAAAACTAGGAGATTCAAGTTAAAAAATTACTTCATCTTCATGGATGGCCATGAAGCTACCATGAAGCTAATTCCTATGTGATGATCTTCATGGTCTCCTCTCCTTAGTGATAGTTGACTGAATTTTACTTCATTTTCTTCTTCTTCACTTTCATGTAATATATTTTCTCGCACCTCTATGATAGCTCAAATTTTGAGGTAAGGAAAAATCATTTAAATAATTAATTTTGGGTTTTTGTGCACATGAATAATTAAAATTTTTAGGGAATTTATTTATGCAATTAGTGTGCACATGTGTGGGGGCTGTAACGACATATAAAATTTGATATATGAAGGGATTATGGTGGAGAATTGGGTGGTGCATGTGTAGAGCATGGATGCACCGCCAGAGCATCAAAGGTGGAGCTTAGTATAATGCTCCAACACTTCCCACACTCCCTCTCTTCTCTCCCTCTCAAAGCCTAAAGGGAACAACCCCTTTTCCAAGCCTCCACGTCCCATTTTCCCATCCATTCTCACGTGATTTCACTTGGAAAAATTTATCCTGGCTAGGGAAAGATCATCCACACAAGAACCATCAATTTCAACGTGAATTGAGGAGAGAAAGAACCTATTTCATCATCTTTGGCTACAAATTGTGGAGGATATTGAAGATTGAGAGGTGGATTTCTGTGTGGGGTGGAAGCAACACACGAATTTATGGTAAGTTCATTTTCCCCAAATTGATTCTCACATTTTCTATTCACTAGGGCTGTTGTGCTATTCACGATTGTGATCTGGGGGCATTCTACATGATTAGAGTTGGGATTTCTTGGGGCAAACAAATTAATGAAAAATTCCAGCAACATGTTGATGATTTGGTGCAAGAAAATTGTGTACATTGTTGTCCATGCGTTTGGACATAAATGTAATGCACTTAGGATTGTGAAATTTGTGGGTAAGTGGAGTGGGATGTAATATAATTGATTATTTTGTAATTTTGGATGTTAAATTGCTTAATAATGACTTGTATATGGCTGGAAACTAATAATTTCACTTGATGTACATGGTTGAAATTGATAAATGAATAAATGGATATGAGGTGTTTGATGAAATGCTTCAATGAGGACAACTTAGAATTGAATGATGTGATTAAAACTTGTAATTGGCCATTAGTTAAGCATTAAAGTAGTGTATGAAATGCAATACATGCCTAAGGAGTAGTTAAAACTTGGGCAGCAATAGGGGTTCATTAGAGTAATAATTCACACTTGAAATTGCATTAGACAAGAGGCCCCAATTTGGACAGCTTTGTGGGCAGATTTTTGCATGTAAACATGGCATTTATTTGGCTTGAATTAATGCATGAAATGGAAGAGAGATCAGCTAGGTTTATTCCTTTGGAATCATAATAATTTATATGTTGAAATGATGTTTAAGAACCCACCATTTGCTAGCTTAAAGGGACTATAAAGCTGAATTTTTATAGCCATTATAAACTATGTTAATATTTACAAAGCTTACCCAAATCTTGAAATGAATGAAATGATGTTTATGGGTGATAATTAAACCTTAAGGAGGGTATTCAAGTGAAGAAACCACTACAAGTGTGATTTGGGTGAAAACTCCCAAAATTGACTCATATGAACTTGTAACTTGAAAGGGGTTTCAAATCTGAATTTTGTTACCACTAAAAACTATGTTGATAATGACTTAATTAAGGCTACCTTTGTATGAGATTAACCACCTTAATTTAATTTCATTGCTCATTTAAAGTTTAGAATGCATAAGCAAAACTATGTCATTGTTCAATGAAATTGGGATGGTTTACCATTCGGAATTTTCACTTTAAGGGGTTGTTTTGTGTTTACTAAGTGTACCAACTATGGAAACAACTCAAGTGATGTTTGAAGATGATTATTTATCTTAAGTAGGGTGTGTTAAGTGAAGAAGTTACTAAATAATGTTTGAGTAAAAATCCTATAAATTTGGCCATATGGAGTCCTAACTTGAAATGAATGATGATTTTTCACTAGAATAAATGCTTGGAATGTATAATTGTAAAATGAGATAAGAATATTGCCAAATGAGATGGTTAGGTGAATTTCACTTAGTAGTTTATGAAATTGAGTTGGATCTACCACTTAGATGTACATGAATATCAATTGTGATGCATGTTATGTATGTAGGATCTGTTGGACCTTGATTTGGGAGATAAGTGCTGAATTGAAGGTTATATAATTGTTCTTTATTGAGGTAAGTAGGCTTCTTCTTGTTGCACATGTGTGAACATGTGGATTGCTAGGGATAGTGAGTATCCCGTGACATTGCATACGAGCATGTGTTTTAATTAGCATTTACTTCATTACATCATGATTTGAATGATGAAATTGTGCATTTCTGGATATTTACTTTGCAATGTGGATTTGATTAAGTGTTATAAATGAAATGCTTTCAATATTACATTATCATGAAACTGAACATGTTATGGATTTACACATGTTGTAAATTTGAGCATGTTATTTCATTAGATTATTTATTATTGTTTTCTCTCTTGCCTATTTACTAAGTTTGCTCAAACTCATGCTATTTTATTCATGGGTTTTAGTTAACAGGTCAGACGAAAGAGCCCAATTGAGGGTTAGCACTAATTAAAGGGAATTAGGTGCATGCTTGAATGAGGAGATGTGATGGATCCTAGGGATTCTATTTAGTAATTATGTTTTCGTAGTTAAATTCAATAAAATGGACATGGATGTATTAAGCAATGTTGGAGTGTTAAAATTGATTTATTGTGAATTTTAGACATGTGGCATAGCTTGTGGGTCATGATATTTTATTTATGATGTGAATGGAGTTGTTATGAGTTTAAGTTAGCTATTTGTCATGCATTGAGATTGAATTTATGACTCTTGGGATTGTGGTTGTATGTTGGTTGATTGTACAAGTGTGGAATCCTTATATTTTAGGAAAGACTCTACCAGATTTCTGGTAGAATCTTTCTATGGGATATAAGATGGTAGTGCCCTAAGAGCAGGGTGTTACAACCTCCCTTGTAGCGTAAGCTTTCTTCTTCTTATCAAAATTCTTGTTATTTCTATTTTTGTTGTTGTTGTCCTTCTTATCAATGAAATGATTGTATTTATTCTTTTGTTGTTCTCCTTATTTCTTATTTGGTTCTGGTTTTGGTTCTGGGTAGTCAAATCTCATATGCCCAGAATTCTCACAGTTATAGCATCTAAGGTCATCTCTCTTCTTATCTTTATTTTTGAAACTTCTAGAATTGCTTGAGCATGGATTTAAATCTTCTCCTCAACATAACCATGTTATTATCTTCATCTCCACTTGTTGAAGCTTCACTCTATGAATCATTGTCTAATTCATCTCTCAATGCTATTGTTTTCTTTCCCTTTGGTTCTTCTAGGGCCTTCTACTTCGTCATTACTTCATGGGTCATAAGAGAACCCATGAAGTCTTCAATAGTCATTTTGTCCAGGTTTTTGGCTTCTTGGATGGCTCTCACTTTAGGCATCCGATGCCTAGGAAGTGATCTTAAGATCTTCCTCACTAATTTTGGTTCTTCATACTTCTCTCCCAGATTCTTTAAACTGTTGGTGATCTTTTAGAATCTTCCAAACATATTTGATGTTGTTTTTGTTTCTTGCATGTGGAAGGATTCATATTGTTGCACAAGAATATTTATTTTGGTTTCTTTTACCTAGTTAGTGCCCTTATGTGCGACTTAAAATTTATTCTAAATCTCTTTAACAGAGTTGCATGAGGATATTTTTTCAAACTCGAATGGGGATAAAGCACAGTAAAGGAAATTCTTTGCCTTAGCATCTCTTTCTACTATGGCAATGTCCTTTGTGGTGTATTTATCTTCCAATTTAAGGATAGCTTTGTCATCTTTAATTATAAGCGATAGCTTGTGATCAGTGAAATTAATAAAAATGCATCCTCATCTTCCAATACCAAAAAGTTGAGTCATCAAAAAAAGGGGGTTTGGAAGTTGACTGTCCTTCAACAAAGGTGTTGTGGAATGTATTGGCCATTGGGATCATTCTTCACTAGTAAATGTACTAGTAATTAAATATTAACAGGTAAAACCTGCTTAGATACCAATTATTGGTTCCATTCAAGTTGTAGCTTAAGAGGGGGGGGGGGTGTGAATTGTGCTTTTAAAAATTATGGCCAAATAAAATTAAAGTGCTAAAAAGAAAGAAAGGAAATCACGCAACACAATAGACATTAGAATTTTTATAGTGGTTTAGCCCAACTCAGTACCTACTCCACTCTCTAAGTCAACCTTTCTTGTTGTACTCAGGCACCACTAAACACTTGTTGGTTTTCTTAAGCTTACCAACAAACTATTACAATGTCCTAGTAAGTCTCCCTACTTGTTGTAATCATCAATACAACTAGCAAACCCCATACTTACTATAACAAATAACAAAAAATATTGTACAAGAATATGCCTCTTACTTAGGCAGAGTTACAAATTGAATGTAGAAGTAATAAATGCAATACACTTAAGCATGAATATTTCAAATTCCAAATAAGTTGTAGAAGAATAAACTTTGAATGTTATTCTAAATGTTTGCTAATGAAGTTGAAAGATTGTTGGAAGAAAACTTTAAAGCTTGGAGTAAATACTCTTTAAGTTCATTTAATAGCTTCTCTAACCACTAAAATGTCCCTATTAACTCCTTCTATATCAGAGTTTGAAATTTGTCCATTATGGAGGATGACTAGCATTTAATGTGAGGGAATATTTGAATTTTTGACTGTTTGATAGTTTTTCCATGACTTCAGATCATCTGAAGTAAGGGCTTTAGCACATATAGAATGACGAAGAATTAACTAGTGGCGCTTCATTGGAAGTTTGTGTTTTTTTATGTCATTGCAGCTTTGGACCATTTGAAGTAGTAACTTAGGACCGTCTGAAGTGACACAACTTATGCTTCTTACGACCAACTCAAACTAGCTTCATTTGAAGTGTTACAGCACGTCTGATGTAAGTTCTTCAGACCATCTGAAGCGGTGTGAATTACTTCACTGTGCGTATTTGAACTTCAGAACTTTTGAGATTTGCTTAGGAACATCTAAAGTAAAACTTCAATATGTCTGAAGCTTGCATGTTTTTTCTCATATGTTTTTGCATGACAATAGCTTCACCATTCACTCACATTTTTTTGGTCATCATCAAAACTCAGCTGGTTAATCACATTCATCATCAAAATCAAGCTAAGTAAAGAAGGTTTGGATCAATAATAACTATTGGCAATTAAAAAGTTCTTCATCTTCATTTTCTAATAGTTATAATAATCCCCATCAAAATATGGAAGTCTAATGGTTGATTGACCCTCCTTGGTTCCACCAAAACTGTTTGTCATACAGGATCACACTGATGTAGAGATAAAATAATAAATCATGATTTTAGTGCCCTGCTCTGATTCCACATGTTGGACCCAACCCTGCTATGATACATAGGTTGTCAGTATTACTATACATGATTTTGATGATAAGAAAACATTTATTAACAAACGATATATGTGTGCTTAAATCTCTAACAATCATATGCATGATCCTAAATTAATAAATGATAATTGACATAAATATAAAATCATGTATGTTTAAATATACAAGGACACATTCTTTACTTTATGGTGTACTTAAAGTCATTTATTAATGAATTAATCTGATGAAACATATTAAGCACCATATTTACTTAAGCTTTCACATTATGAACATAATAGAGATGCATGTTATCCTTGCTCTACATTTTGATTAAATCACATGAGGAAAAAATACATTTTGATAATGTATTTGAAAGTTAACAATGTAGTAAGTGCCGAAAGGTTCTAAGTGTAGGATCATAATCATTTGCAAACTGCCACAACTATCTAGTACATTCCAAAGGGGCTAAACCGATGAAGATCATGGAAGGAGAAGAAGAAGACAAGCAACAAGAAAGATTGCATTGTCCAAAAAACTTCCACGGATAAATACAATGGAAGAAAAATAAGGCTTCAAAGGTGCATTATAATGACCTTGTCTATTAACCTCAAAGGGAAAACTTGCATAGAAAATACAAGAAAGAAATAGTTGAAGATGAAGCCATGGTCAAAGAACACAAAGTGGTTCAAGAAATTCAAACTATCTACACTAACCGGACAAAAATTGTATGAGACAAAGAAAGAACAAGAAGCTCCATTAAACAATCAAGCAAAGAAAGAAAGAAAGAACTACCGCCCAGATAATCATGCAAAAAAGTGAAGAAAACTTTGTCTAACAAAACAATTTAGAAGAATAAATTCATTTGAGGACAAAAAGGCAAGATGAACAGACAAAGGAGTACAACTTTAGCTGAGCCAAGATAAACAAATCATGTTTGAGGAAAGAAAAAAGTTGCAGAAATAAACCCCTTCTATTGCTCGAAGAATGCAAAAAAAAATGAGGCACTCCACTTCTTCTATGGATCAAAATTCATCTATTACTTAAAACAAACAAAGCAATAGATGAAGTGAAAGTTGAAGTAGAAGCTGCACAGTGAGCATAGACGAAGCTACACAGACAAAGTAACCGCTTAGTTGGAAAGGAATTCAACTGACAAAGGCACATTCATCTACAACTTACTACAAATAAACATCTATGTGACGTGCAAAGAAATTCATCCAAGACAAAGTAGAGTAAAGTTTGTCTATCGCTTACATTAGACAAATACTATATTTTGTCTATTCGAGCAAGACAAAGCAAACTTCATCTCTCACCTCCAATAAACAAATATGGAGCCATAGAAGAACATCACACTTTGTCTATCGATTGGTTGGACTTTGTCTGCACCACCCAAAGTTCATCTATTATTTACAAAAAACAAAGCACATCCATGAAGGATTGACTGACAGACAAACCTCCTAGAGGAATTCTTATTGATAAAGCAGAGTTTGTCTATTGATCGGTTCTACTTCGTCTACATTATTCAGAGTTCATCTGCTACATGCAATAGACAAATACCACTCACGAAGGATCAACTGACAGAAAGACAAATGGAAAATTCATCTGTAACTTATGATAGACAAAAGCAGACAGAGAGAGGTCATGACTTGTCAAAGGAAAATTAATTCATGTGACTTGCATTTAAATGGCATCTACATCAGTGCTTTCTGTATGCAGACTTAGCTCAATCACCATTTTAGGTAACAATTGGCACTGTAAGTTTTCAAGTTATATCAAGTCAAAATGAGAAAAGACATTACAGCAACAATTTTTCTTCCTCTCTGAATGACGATGCAGTAGCTCAAGAAAAATCAGAAATTCATGGACTTCAACAGTAGAAATCTCAATGGTCTTATTCATTCAATGATGCTCTCATTTTTGCATTCAATAGAACCCATCTCCTCCAATGGTTGAAGCTGTGAACAAGTTATTTAAGGAGAAAAGGTGAAATGATTCAAAGGTGGTGAGGGAATACTTTTCAGATGCACTTAATCTTATGCAAATCTTTCCTCCCATGGACAGAAGCTTAAACCTTTATTTATCTATCCTTGAGCTTAAACCTTCACATTCTTATGGCTATTTTCTTTACATTATGGGAAGATCTTCTTGTTTTACTAGAGCTGTAAAAGATATCATCTTCCCCTGTGCTTCATTGTAACACTTTGTAAAGTGTATTAGTTTTTTGGTTAATCTGAAAACCAGAGAGTTATTGGTGATCTCTAGAAAACTGTCAAGTTTGCTACTGATCTTAAAAATCAGTGAGTTTCCTAGTGAGCTAGTAAAACTAGAAGAGTGCTGGGAGCACTATGTTTATGCCCCCTAGAGCTAAAATTCAGAAGAGTGTTGGGAACACTTGTTTACGCCTCCTAGATCTGGAATCTAGAAGATTGCTGGGAGCACTAATGTATTTCTATTATATGGGATACAGTGGAACCCAAGGCACAATGAGTGTGTGCTCTTGGAAGAGTGGATGTAGGGATGGGGTTCCCAAACCACTATAGAAATCGTGTTATTTATGTGTGTACTTATTTATTTTCTTACACTTTAATGTTCTATCATTTAGTTTACATTGCACAGCACACAAGCAAGAAAAGACAGAAAGTAATCTTATAGGGGATAAGCAAGAAATATTTATAAACCTAATTCACTCCTCCCCTCTTGGGTATAGCCATCCTATGGGAACCAACAAGTAGTATCAGAGCGGGCTAGATAAACAATTCTAGTGATCCATTTGACTTACCCAACCATGTCATCTTCTATGTTCTTCAAAGTGTAGTTCATCTCCCATCTTCCAAATTTTTGATAGATTATATTGGATATAATGGAAGAAGAGATTGGAAACATTTCTAATGGCCAAATTGTTTCCATCTATAGAAAATTACCTACATTGGCATAAGCGAGGATGAAACAAAAGCAGAGCTAAAAGTGTTGAAATTTCACCATATGCTCTCTACACTACTATTTGCAAAGATGTCTTAGCTTATAAGTTGATATAGGAAATATTTAGACAAGCTAAAGACAGATTTGTAAGGGGCAAAACACTTAGCACTCCCACACTACTTACGCTATTGTTGAGACTAACTTGAGTGCAGGAAATCAAGAAAAGGAAAAAATAAACTCTTGAAGAAGAAGAGAAAGAAAAGAAGACTTGGTCTAAAGAAAAAAAATGAAGACATGATGAAAGACCAAATTTTTTCGAAATAAAGATGAAAGGTAAGTACAGGTATGACACTCAAACTCGAATGCCCTTACTGAATCTGTCATTATCTGAATTCTATAATTTTTACTTGTGTGTTTCCTTCAGACTATTATTTTGTTAATAAGTACTCATGTTTAGTCTTTCAATGAATTACTTTATCTACTTACATGTCTATAGAAATAAATTTATATTTTAAGTCTTTCACATTCATTCATTAATTCTGATTGCTCATATGTTTGTAGAAACAAATTTATATTCAATTTTTATCTAGAGTTTTATTTGTTTATATCTAATTAAATTATTTGTATATTCTTATTCAAAAGTTAAAGTTTACTTTCTATATTCTCATATTTCATTTGTACATAAACAGAAATTAGGAGTTATACTTAAATTTCTAACTAGTTAGCTAACTGGACATTGATAGAAATAAAAACTCAAATATAGTGTTGTTTATGCATATCTTGTTCATTTATGTATATACATAGAAAGAATATAGAACTTACACTAGGATAAATAAAACTTTGAAAAACCTAAAGTAAAACTCTCAAGACAATTAGGAAGAAAAATTAACATTCAGAAAACAAATAACCTAAAAAGACACAACTAAAAGAAGAGTAATACAACAAGATTGAATGATTATGCTCAAAATAATTATAGAAATAGGCAAGTTGATCTATTACATAATGTTAATTGATATCTACATCTGTGCTAGTTCAAATAACTTACAAATTGATTAAACCAAAATGTTTATCCTGTTTACTCATGAAAACTCGTTTAACTTATTAGCTTATTTCTCTACATACTATTGTGGTTAAAATGACTTTTTGCACTAATATATTGACAATACATGTTCACATCTATTTGAACTTCTAATGAAGAAAGAGTGCAAGAATATCTTAAGTATATTAAAAAATGCTTGAGTTAAGCATAGAAGAAATAGATCAATAAAAAATCAAAATCTTCTTCTCATCTCACAAATCCAAGCAAAAGAGCGTAGAAGTTCTGTTCTGGATGCAAGGAAATGATTGAACCAATCAAAATTATAACCCAGACAATAACAATCTTCAAATGCAACATCAAGGACTAAATAGTAGAAGCTAAATGCAAAGTCAAGACTAACAATAACACTTATGAGCTCAAATGAGAAATCAATCAAGGGAAGTGGCAAAAGAGATAAGTTGTCTAAGTTGATTATACTTTCAAATGCTATATACTCTAGATGTTTCTAAATGAACTGTCTTGGATTTGAATTTATTTGAGTTTACTGCTTTATCAAAAACCTGAATAAACAATAATATGATCAAAACTCTAACATCATTACAGTCCTAAGGGATAATCAAGCTTGTTTAGAAAACTTCATAGTTTAAGCTCTTGAATAGGAATTTCATTCCTAGTCATTCCTTCTGTAATAATGTTTATAGGCTTGATCTCACATAAAGAATCATAATTGAAAAATGAACTCACAAAGATAACATTCACAACCATGACACATAGGAAGTTAAAACAGAGTCTTTAACAACAAAAGGAAGCCATTTAGTTTAGAACATTCAGCAAAAGAAAATTAAAAACATTTACTTTCTTAAAACCTCAATAACTGCTAATAACTCCTTAATTTTGTCCTGAGTCTTAGCCAACTCTTTTTTCCAATGCCACAATTCTACTCATAATATCTCCATAAGCTATACAACGATCAGTCAAAAGAAGATCTGAAGAAGCATGTGCCTTCTTGGCATATTTCAACTCCTTCTTTAACTATTTTACCTCTTCCTCCAAAAAGCAAATCTGGTCACTTCCCTTATTTACATCTCGCTCCATATTTGTCCATATCTTGACCTCACACACTATTTGTCCAACTAAATATTATATGAAGGGTCATAACCAGTTCCCAAAAGACATATAAACTCTATGAACCAAATTTAAACAATCATCTTGTTAGCAACACAAATAGGAAACAGATTTCTATACCTTAGAGACCTAAACAGGACACAATAAGATCACACATTCTAAATTGTAGACAACAATGAATAAACTATGCTAATAAAATCACATATTCGATGCTTAAAACAATTTAAGAATGATCCTATGAAACATAAGGCATAAATCACCAAGCATAAACTTTATAACAAAAATCAAAAAATTAGAATCTATAGATGCAAGTATAAAGAGTCATAATTTTACAAGGTTTAGATTAGTAAAATACATGAATGAAAGTAAAAATATTTAGTCAGTTAAAACATTAACAATTGCCTTCAATTCATTAACCCTCTGATGAGCCTTGGCCAACTTTGTCTCCAAATGCTTGATGCGCTCTATTGCCTCCATATAAGTCATGGAGTTCTTAGTCAAGAGACACATAAAATGATGAGGGCTACTCCTAACAAAAGCTAAATCAGCCTTGAGTTGCTTGATTTTATTGTGAAGAATTGGACATCTCTTTATAGCCCTAAAAGCTGCATCATTATCCTCACCTTGAATCAATCTTGAAGAACTTGACGACACCATAATTATCCTGGTGTGTACTAAAGAGTCTTCTCCTCTCTAAACTCCTTATGCAAGAAAAGAGAATGAAGAGAGTTTCTCCACTTCCTAAGCAACTTATCAACTCTGCCATCAATACTCTCAACTATCTCTCCTAATAATAATGATAGCTTGCCGTTAAAATGGAAGAAGATGCACATTAACTTAAGAACCTAATAGTGAACCGACCATGCATCATCACCACATTTGCATGAAATAATTTTTCATATAGATATGATTTTGATGAATAATATATGCTTAATTGTTCAATGTTAGATTGTTGCTCTTCATAAATATGCCTCTTACCATGATGAAAACTTTAATTGACCAAATGTTTAAAAGATGTTGTAATTACAATCATAATCAATCTAGTCATTACATTAAATCATTTCATGGGAGAGAAAATTGTATGATAAATTATAACTGACAGGCGGAGAGAAAAATTATGTAGCAATATATAAAGGCTCTAGTTAACAGAAGTATGAGAACAATATCTAGGGTTTAACAAAATAAGGGGAAAAGCACTTAAAGAAAGATTATATATGCAAGAACAAAAATATAATGAAGGGGAGAGAAATGTGATTATATATTCTGAGGTAAACTTTTTGATTCTAACAATAAGGGGGAGAGAAATATATGTGAGACACTTATAAGATAGTAAAAGTATATGTTAAAAGAAGTCGAACCCCATAAGATGATATAGGTTAGAAATTCAGGGGGGAGATTACAAGAAAAATTCTAATTCTTAATAATATGTCCTCAAAGTTTTATCATTATAAAAAAGGGAGAGATTGTAACTACTACTATACATGATTTTGATGATAATAAAACTTGTATTAACAAAAGATATATGTGTGCTTGAATCTCTAACATCATATCCATGATCATGAATTAATAAACGATAATTGACATAAATACATAATCATGAATATTTAAATATACAAGCACACATTATTTACTTTATGGTGTGCTTAAACTCGTTTACTAATGAATTAATCTGATGAAACATATTAAGTACCATATTCACTTAAGCTTTCACATTATGAACTTAATAGAGATGCATATTATCCTTGCTCTAGTTTTTGATTAAATCACATGAGAATAAAATATATTTTGATAATGTATCTGAAAACTAACAACGTAACAAGTGCAAAAAAGTTCTAAGTGCAGGATCATAATCATCTGCAAACTGCCACAACTATAATACATTCCAAAGGGGCTGAACTGATGAAGATCGTGGTAGAAGAAGAAGAAGACAAGCAACGAGAAAGATTACATTGTCCAAGAAACTTCCATGGATAAATACAATGGAAGAAAAACAAGGCTTTAAAGGTGTACTACAATGATCTTGTCTGTTAATGTCAAAGAGAAAACTTAGACAAATACAAGATAGAAGCAGTTGAAGACAAAGCCATGGTAATAGAACACAAAGTGGTTTGAGAAATTTGAACTATATACACTGACCAGATAAAAATTGTCTGAGACAAAGAAAGAAGAAGCTCCATTAAATAATCAGACAAAGGAAGGAAGAAGGGACTGTTGCCCAGACAATCATGCACAAAAGTGAAGAAAACTTTGTCTAACCAACAAAGAAGAATAAATTCATCTGTAGACAAAAAGGTAAGATGACCAGATAAAAAAGTACAACTTTAGCTAATCTAAGATAGACAAATCAAGTTTGAAGAAAGAAAGAAGTTGCAGAAATAAACCCCTTCTGTTGCTCAAAGAATGTAGAACAAATGAGGAACTCCACTTCATCTACGGATCAAAATTCATCTGTTAGTTACAATAGACAAAGCAATAGATGAAGTGAAAGACAAAGTAAAAGCTGCACAATGAGCATAGATGAAGCTACACAAACAAAGTAATTGCTTGGACAGAAAGGACTTCAACATACAAAGGCACATTCATTTGCAACTTACTATAGACAAACATATATGCAACCTGCAAAGAAATTCATCCAAGACAAAGTAGAGCATAGTTTGTCTATCGCTTATATTAGACAAAAACTACAGTTTGTCTATTTGAGCAAGACAAAGCATACTTTGTCTGTCATCTCCAATAGTCAAATATGGAACTAAAGAAGAACATCGCACTTCATTTGTTCTTGAGAGTTTGTCTATCAATTAGTTGGACTTCGTCTGCACCACCCAAAATTTGTCTGTTATTTACAACAGACAAAGCATATCCATAAAGGATCGATTGGCAAAGAAACCTCCTAGAGGAATTCTTGCGGGCAAAGCAGAGTTTGTCTATTGATTAGTTTGACTTCGTCTGCGCTATTCAAAGTTCGTCTACTACATACAACAAACAAATATTACTCACAAAGGATTAACTGACTGACAAACTAATGAAAAATTCATCTGCAACTTATGACAAAAAAAAGTAGACAGAGAGAGATTGTGACTTATTAGAGGAAAATTGATTAATATGACATGCATTTAAATAGCATCTACATCCGTGGTTTTTGTATGCAGACTTGGCTCATTCACCATTTTAGGCAACAAGCGGTGCTATAGGTTTTCAAGCTGCATCAAGTCAAAATGAGAAAAGACATTTCAGCAACAACTTTTCTTCCTCTCTTAACGGTGATGTAGCAGCTTAACAAATCATAAAGGCATGGACTTCAATGGAAGAAATCTCAACGGTCTTATTCATTCAATGTTGCTCTCATTTTTACATTCAATAGTACCCATATCCTTCAATGGTTGAAACTATGAACAAGCTATTTAAGGAGAAAAGGTGGAATGATTCAAAGGTGGTGAAGGAATACTTTTCAGATGCACTTAATCTTATACAAATCCTTCCACCCATATATAAGAGCTTAAACCTTCAATTATCTATCCTTGACCTTAAACTTTCATATTCTTAATGGCCATTGTCTTTACATTATGGGAAGATCTTCTTGTATTACTAAAGCTGATGAGTGAATTTCATTCACTTACGTTACACATTTTTAAGCTTAGTTATTTTCAAATACTCATTTTTTTAGATGAATTTCATATTTATTTATTGGATTTTCTAGGTATATTAAAGATGGAAAAGAAGAAAAAATAGAAGGAAAAGAAAAAGCTCAAATGATGGAAAAGAAAACAACTACAAAAGGAGCAAAAAATCAAAGCGCAAAGGTGACAGCCAACCAGCATTGCCGACGCCAGCATCTTCAGCCACCACTGGTCGAACAGCAAGGTAGCACTATCGGTGCTAGCAGTGGATTGATAATTTTACAGATTTTTTGCATTACATAAAGGCTGAGTTTTTAAGGAAAATGTTAGGATTTTTCAAGGGTCTTCTCATTTCCATTTAGAGAGTTCTCTCTGAGGTTTTGGAGGCCAATTTCTTGAAGTTTTTTAAGAAGAAGATAATGAAAGTAAGAAAGAAGAAGGAGAGAAGATGTTCTTCATTGCGATCATCCTGTCTAAGGGAGTTATTTTATTTTCTCTTATGAACTAAATCTCTTTTTCTAGGGTGAAGATGTAACCATTTTTGATA
>JAYJMB010073372.1:0-23474 GCA_036873735.1 Pouteria campechiana | reverse complement strand
GAGTATATTTTGGAATCAAATAGGTGCAAAAGATGAAGTATTAGGAGAATAAAATATGACATTTTGCATTCTCATCAGTAACAATAGTAAAAATTGAAATGGTAATGGAAGCAATCGATTTGCATTCCGATCCCCTAGTTTTCCATGAGGATTATCTACAAATAGAGCTTCATATCTAAATGGAGATAATTATCCTCTTTGGAAATTATGAATGCCAAGTTTGTTGATGGGCCATAACATATTTGCATGATGTATAATCGAAGATGGTTTTACATCTCCAAAAGGAAGAACAAGCACTTGGCTAGTAGAACATAAAGTGAAATGTGTTGAATCAAACCTCCTAACCTAGCATGATTCAAATGATAAATAAAGTAAACAACCAAGTTTTGATGATGAATAAAAACATGAGTGAACAGCTGAGATACTGACTATTGTTCCAAGTGTGCAATATTGAATAACTTATCAAGGAAATAACTCAAGCCTAGTGGACAAGGCGATATAAGAATATATCAGAGATAGGATCCACTGTAATGAAGAAATACGTAATTGCCCAAGAGTGGCACTGAGATGATAAAAGGATTTTTGAAACTACATTTGAAGCTATGGCAACCAAGCCCTTCAAAATATCCTTTGAAGATACTGAAGACGAAACCTCAACTCTTGCAAAAGTTTTTCTTTAGAAAAAGCTAATTGAAGACCAAGACTTGCTTTAGCCAAACGTGCACAACATCATGTTCGGAAAAATGCTAAAGGACAATGTTGCATGTCACAATTCTAATCAAATTTGTTTATACGCAATGTGTAGTTTGTCTAAATTAATCATGGACAAAGCAAAGTGAAGAAAAAGTTCATCTAAAGATTCAAAGAAGATGCCTTGGACAAATGCATAAGGCCATGAACAAAGAAGAATGAAGAAGAACTTCATCTAAAGCCACAAAGGAGATATCTTGGAAAAATGCAAAAGAAAAGATGCACTTTAGACAAACTAGAATGAAGGAACTTCATTCGACCAAGAAAAGTGAAGCAAAGTTTATCTGAAATTAACTTTGGACAAAGTAACAATTCAATAGATTTGTCTGAACCTTGCTTTGGGTATATAAAATGGAGTATGCTCAAACAAAGATGACTTTTCTATTCTATTCAGAGAAGGTTTTGTTGAACCAAAATGGTGTATGTGATAAACAACCAAGTTTTGATGATGAGCAACAAGATATGAGTGAATAATTAAGGTACTGACAGTTGTGTTCCTAAATATTGTAGAAATAAATATAAATGATATACAGGGAAACAACTCAAATATAGTGGCCAACATGTACAAAGATTATATCAGCAAGGAGGTCCACTACACTAGAAGAAGATTTAAATGCTCAAAAAAAGAATAACACAAAAACTTTGAAAAGAGCCATAGAACATATCTAAAGCCATATCGTTCAAGTTTCTATAAGTGTCCTAATGTAATTTTATCATCTGGTTTATGCAATCAGAACATACTTCAAGAATATATCTGGTACCAGAGATATCAAAGGCCACTATGAACAAAGCTTCAATTATTGTAGAAATCTTCTTCAGGCAAATGCAGAACAAGAGGATTTGTTTGATCTAAGTAAGCCACAAACAAATAGCTTACTTTGTTTGGGTATATGAGAAGCCCTTCTCATCTGAGCCTCTACAATTTGTCTATTACTTGTCACGGACAAAGTAAAAGATGAACTACTAAAAAGATGATTTGTTCACACCAACTGGAGTCTTCTATTACTTAGCAGGGACAAATTGGATGCTATAGACAAAATCAAAAGATAAAGTATAAGCAACAGAGTGTATAGACAAATCTATACAAATAAATCAAAAGACGAAGCTACTTTGTTGGTCAAATTGCTGGGAAGAAACTTTGTCTGTGCCATCAAGAGTTGTCTATAACTTACTATGGACAAATCAAAAGACAAAGCTACTTCATCCTATGAATAGTTAGAGAAGACCTTTCTCTGCATCATCAAGAGTTATCTATGACTTTTCACAAACAAACTACAAGACAAAGAGAAGGGTTACAATGGAGTTAGATAAACTTGCATAGACAAAGTGAAGCTACTTACTATGAACAAAGATGGTTGCAATCTTCAAACAAACTTTCTATAATGCCCCACACCTCCACCTATCCATTTTCATCTTACACTATCGGGGTTGATGCGAGATGCTAATATTTTCCTATTAACTCGCCATTTCTACGCAAATTCTGCCAAAAATCTGGCAAAGTCAACCCTGAATTATCAGTGTCTACACCTTGAGTACATACTTTTAATATATAAAAACTAAATTTAATAATCATAAAATAGTTAAGATTAGCAACAACTCACACCCATGCCCTAAGCTTTGTCCCAAGACCGGAACTGATCATAATGGTAATCAAGCTCAAATTACAATTATATCACTATGACATGCTCATGCTATATAATATACATCATTCTAATCTTATTATAGAATTTTAATTAAAATTTTATTTACAAAAATATAACAAGAAGGGATTCCAATCCCAATTTACCATTTCATAATCAAAATGTCTTCAAATCTAGATTATCAGTCCCAGTCCATAGTTGGGGTTCTTTACCTATCCTGTCAGCTAAAAAAATAATAATAAGAAGGTGTGAGTATGGGCAACTCATTAATTAGGCAAAAGTATAAAACAATAATAAATCAACCAACCTATTTTAAACTAGAACATGAGTAAAATATCACATTACTAATATATAAATTCATGAGGCTTAAATCCTCATTAATCCAAAAAATATTGTATGCCATTCAAGTGTATAACATCACATTCGTGCCATCTAGGCACCTTAATCACACCCTGACCACTCTGGTCGCACCATAGTTGTGCCATTCAAGCACCACCAACAATTTCATTTTATCACATAAGCATCATGGAATGTTTCACATTCCATCAATATATACATTTAACAATCTATATAACAAAATAACTAATCATGGGAGAATCCTGATCCGCATAAATCATCGATCCATGAATACAATGATGGGATATTCTTTATTCCTCACATTCAGACATCCATACACAAGAATAATAATCATAACACGTAAATACTCAAGATACTCTTTATCTCCAATCTTCAAATGTGTGTTTCATGAAAGATATATTAATCATATTAGGGAACACATTATATCCCCTTCAAGTCATGCATACAGAATATTCATGGGATAATTCATATCCCATCATATTCACACAATTATATTATCAACACATAATACACATTAATCTTTAAAAAATACAGGATATTCACAATCCCCAAACAGTACATAAATGCCTAGATTACAAATAAATGGGATATTCACATCCCCATCTAGTCATTACATTCAACAAGAAGAGGAAGCCTACTTGCCTCATAAAGAGTCATTCCATCATCTTTAAACTTTCAGACTGGGCTTTTCATTCATGCACAAGAGATCCTACACATATAACATGTAATTAACCTTAATAACAATCCAATAAGCATAGTATTTATCTGAATGATCACCCAACAACCCCTACATATTTCATCAGTTTCACATTGAAGCATTTTAACAAATACATTATGTACATCATAAATGTTATAAACATGACTTAATCTCTATAGCTTCTCCATTATACATCTGTAACGCCTCGGGTGTTAAAATGAGGAAGTGTTGGGAAATATTGCTAAAAACATGATAAATATGGACTAATTTGAAAACTTCAAAGTTCTTAATCTTGTTACTTAAGTGCATGAGAAGAATATTTTGAGAATATAAAGTGTAATTTGAGCTTAGTGTATGAGAAAATAAAGTGGAAACACTCTAGGCGTCAATTGTACACAAATGTTGGCTTATAAGATGAATGATTAAGAAAATGTATTCAACATGAAAGTCATAGCCCTTGAAATTTCCCAGACAATGAATTAATAATCATATGAATTGGATATCATATGAGGAATTTAGAGTTAAAATACTATAATTGTCTCTAAAGCTGTAAATTGGCTTGAAACACATCATTTCACTTTGAAGCCAAATTACTCATACTTGAAGACTGAATTAGAAAAATTTCTCGACATAAAATTTATAGATCTTGAAATTAGATTTTTAATGCAATATAAATCACTCAATTTGTATATGGTATGAGGAAGTTATGGATGAAATACAAAAATATCTCCTGACCAACTGCAGGTTGGCGCCAACGACACTAGATTATGATGGAAAATGGGCATTTGGGCAGCTAGGTGGCACCGTTGGCACCGGTTGGTGGTTATAAAAGGGGGGGACCGAAATTTACCCCCCATTTCATTTTGTTTTCTTTCATTTCATTCCATTTCTTCCCCTTTCATGCCCTAACCCTGTTTAGCTTTGTTTCTTACCTATTTAGCTTGGAAATCATCTTACTTAGCTAGTAAATCATGTGATCTTTCATTTAAATCTAATTTTTGGCTCTTTAGACCATGAAAAAAGGAAAAAATTCAATTTGTTTCAAATGAAGTAGCCTAATTGAAGCTTTGAGCTCAGATCCTTGTCTTTGGGAGAAAGCCATGCTTGGGTTGAGCAGTAAGTTGGTTTTTCCCTCCTTGTATCAAATTTTCTTAAATTAGGATTTTAGGAATTTTGGGATTTTGGATAAAAATGATGGATCTAATGTAGAAATCATGGGGGAAATGATGTATGCATTCTTAAAAAGGGTTTGGACTTGCTAAATTATGGTTCCCCGATTGAAATTTGAGTCTTCATGCTTTTAGGGTTTTATGTATAGAGAGAATTGGGAGAAAATGTATAATTGAATGCAATAAACATGGGAAAAATGTTTAATTTATGTTTTATGATGTTTTAAGACTTGTTTGGGATCATTTGGATTGGTAAAATGGATTATGGACTATGACCTAGTTTAGGTCAAATTAATGTTTTTGAAGTATAGGCTATATAAGCCATGAATTGATGAATAAAAGGCCTAATTGAGTCATTTTAATGATATTTACATATTAGCCATGTTAATTACAAGATAAATGTAATAGGAAATGAAGAATTCTTATGATGCCCTCTTGGAAAATATTAGTTTAACTAATGTTTATCATAGGTCTGATGATTCTTTCCTAAAATTGGCGATGAAAGATATGTTAATATGATGTATTGATTACATGAGTACAAATGGTTAAGTAAATGGGATTGTGGCCCCATACAAGATGGTCTGAGAAGGATGAAAAGATAGAGCTATAAGTAGGCACTCCCTGTGTTAGTTGATTGTATGATTGGTTGGGGGATAATGAATATCCCATTGATTTGACTCCAGGCTTGTATGTTTTGGCTGAGGATAATAGATATCCCATCTTTGTTCAAAATTGATGCTATTTGGTTTATGTGGGATAATGAGTATCCCTTGTATTGAATTAATTGATGTTTTTTTTGAAATGAATATTTAATATGCGGGATAGAGTATATCCCTTTGTATATGTTAAAGTTTAAGATTGATTCGAAATGAGATGGATTGATTGAATGAGAATGATTACAATTCCCTATTTGGTATAAGTCGATGAACATATGTTCTTATCATTGAGAAGATTATGTCTTAGATGGATAATTAAGCAGTATGGTTATTCATTGAGGATCAAACGTCTAGTCAGAATCAAAAGATGAGTATCATCCATGGATTATTGGATTGGAATGGTGAGGACATGGTCCTCAGAGTATGATTGGTGTATTATGTTTGTGATCATGATTGGATTAAATTTTATAAATTGTGAATTGATTATTTTATTAATTATTATTTGTCCCTGCTTACTGAGTTACCCGGACTCACGCCTTCTTGTTTAAATTTTTAGTTGAAATGTCATGAAAAAGGGTTTATGAGAAAGATTGAAGACATTTTGATGGTATCATATATTATAGGGATTGGTATCCCTTTATATAATTATTTAAATGTGAATTTGTATAATTGCGTAAATTGTTAATTGATATATTAAAGAAATGGATTGGCATGTATTAGTAAGATGATGTATAATAATATTGTGATAGCATGCTATGTTTCCCCTAAGGTAAGTGCCATCATGGTGTGAGATAGGTCTTGGGCTGTGGATAAGATGGGTCAATTTAGATTATTGTTTTATGTTTATTAATTCATATTGTTATATTTTATAAATGATGTATATCAAGTTCTAATCTTGATATTTTAGGGGAAACTCTGTCAAAATTTTAGTAGAAATCCTCTTAGAAATTAGGTAAACTAGAAAATGGGACCCAACCACCCCACCCTAGAAGTGGGAAAAATCTTGGTATAATCATATGCAATTGCAGTGTAGAAAGGAGTAACAGCCCCAAGAGGGCGGGGCGTTACAACATCATCAAGGATCAAACATTAAAGTAAAGATGTTTCCATCATATTTTTATCACTTCTATCCTAATTAGCACCTAGTTAACAGCAAAAAATATTTCAATTAAACTTTTCAATTCATTGCAATAGCTACTCACATGCTCTCCATGTCCAACACATCACCATGACCCATCCATACTGTTATCCAATTTTGTGGACAGCATTAGGGATGGATTTCTACTCCCAAATCACCCTAGCATGTGGATTAATAACCCCATAAAAACCCTAATCAATTCATGCCCAAATATCCCAAAAACAGATCATTTCTTCATGTCTAAAGCCCTAGAAATGAAATCACAACAATTAGTTGGGGAAGGGACTTACCTTTTGATTTCGTGCTTTAATCTCCTCCTAAAAACAAAATCCAAGTTAAATCTTCCAAGCTCCCTCATGTTGCAATAGCTAGGCAGCAATCCCCCCCTTCAAGCAAATTCCAATTGATGAAATTTTAGCGCCTAGATCATAAGAAAAATCAAAGGCACTTGAATCTAAAATTTTCCCTTGTAATATCTCGTTAAAATGAGATGAAAATGAGTTATAGCAAGGGTGTGAGGGAGGAAAGGATGAGAGAGGGTGTGGGAAGGTAGCTTAGGGTTGGTCTTTTGGGGGAGGAAGGAGCATTTTAACATGCTCCAATTTTGGTGTTCTTGAAATGTACCAACATATGGTGTATGTGCAGTACATTTTCCCCTTAATTTCAACTAATTAAAATTTATTTAATGCCATATTTTTCATTATATAATAACATAGAAGTAATCCCAATACAAATTTTAACTTATTCATGTATATAATTGCCCCAATATGGCGATTAAATCCCTTTACACAGTTAAACAAATTTCCTGCACATAAAGTACCCTCTTGATAATTAATCCTTACATGTCACATAAAATTAATAATTTACTTTCAAATTTTACATTTTATACATATATGTGTTTTAATGGATCTTTCATATAAATTCTAAAAATTATTTTTCATAATTAATACACAAAATTCTAATTTATGCAATTTAATCTCGTCCTTAATTATCCACCAGATACAACCTCAATAATTTTAGTATATCATTTTCATATGACATCCAAATGACATGATTTTTAAGGCATTTGAAACATAACTTCAAGGTATATAACTTTTATGTTGACAACATTTTCTCAATCATCCCAACAATATGTCAAATAATTTAATTGAAGTGGCCTTCATGTTATTTTTAATATTATTTAGTATCTAGAGTAGTTTCAATGTATTAACCATAAAGTTTTCATTTTATATTCAAATAATATGATTTTTAATTTTTTATGAAGATACTTTCAAGATATACAACTTTTATGTTGAACAATTGTTCTAATATGTTGAACAATTGTTCTAATTCATCCATTATATATATATATATCAAAAATTAGACATAAATGATCCTTTTTCAAATTTAGCATTTCTCAAAATACATATGCTATTTTGGGTTTTTCTCGATCTTTCTTTTATTTAATTTCATTCTTTTCCACCCATTTTTACATGATTTTTTCAAATAAATTGTGACCATAAAAATATATAAATTCACTTGCATAATTAAAATTAATATCATATATTTATTTAAACATATACACATAAATTTTTTGCCATAAATTATGCATCATGTAATAAAATTTCCTAAATTTTGTATGCATTTTCTCATGCATTAAAATCATAATTTTTCTATAAATTTATCCTCTAAAATACTCATTATTTGGGCTTAATAAATTACAAATTTAATTATAAAATTATTCTCACATGCGCACATTAAATTCAGCATGCACCATTTTATCCTGATTTTCACAAATTTTCCTACTCCAAAATAAACTTTTTCAATTTACTCACTGTACAAAATTCAAAAATGTAATTTTTTTTTATAATAATTTACAATTTAACACCCCTAGGTGCTACACTTTCTCATGGACAAATCATTTTAACTCCAGACAAAGAATACAAGCTCAATCTGGAAAGAAATTCAAAGGAAAGCAATCTTCGCTCTGATAGAAATTCCACTCTCAAAGGTTGCATCCCTTCAAGTTTAATGTGTGTCTTTCCAAAAAAATGAAAGAGTCAATTATGCAGAATGCCCTCATCTGGTGTTTTCCAAAATAAGAAATACATACTCTTTAAGGTCGGCGTTATAGGTTTTCTGGCTAAAATAAGTCTATTAAGAAGATAACTTTTCAATGGGTGAGAATTTAGAACAATCTTCAACATTCAATGGAAGCCATCTACCTCTAACAAGAAAAAATTTCTAAAGTAATATAAAGGTAGTGCAGTGTCAATGAAGAAGGTTGAGGAAGCTAAGAGAAAGATGAAAAGAAGAAAAGAGCTTAAATGAGTAATTTTTCTCAATTAGAAAATGCTTCCTCAAAAATATTCAATCTTCATTATGTTGATATTTGATGAGTCTCACAGATTTATCATTTTCATATTTCTGGAGTATTGTTATCTTCTATGCTTCAATGAGTAATCATTTTATGTGTGCTTAAACTTTGTACAAATCAGCCTAGTAAAAAGGCAAAGTGATGTACAACTTTAGTGTTGTTCATTAGCCATATGAGTTGGTGGTGAGCTTAGGAAAACCACTGTATTTGTTCCCCTTGGAGCTAAAATCTAGAAGTGTTGGGAACACTATGTTTATACCCACTACAGCTAGAATCCAGAAGAGTGTTAGGAAAAAAAATGTATCCCATTACGAGTAATAGTGGAACCCAAGGTATAAGTAGTGTGTGCTCTTGGAAGAGTGGATTAGGGAGCTTGCACAAACCACTATAAAAATCTTGTGTTCTGTATGACACTATATAATCTCTATTCCTTTATAACGTAATAATTTTATTTGGCCAGAATTTTTATCTACACAATTCGCTCCTCCCAACTTAAGCTACCGACCATATGGGACAACCAAGTTTGTTCAAAGCTAACTTGAGGCTAACTAAAGAACCTCAAACAAATACTAAATGAGATAGTCGATCAAATGTTCACATGAGTAGGGAACGTGAATTTTGAATAAAAGTGAATTAGCCAAAGATAGAAAGGAATTCAAATGAAGCATCCCCTTTTCTTTAACAATTTTATTCTGAGAGGTTGACATATGTAGAAAACATTAACTTCAAAAAAAAGAGAACTAGCTAAAGATAGAAAGAAATTTAGACAAAGCATCCTTCTTCTTTCTACAGTTCTATTCTTAGAGGTTATGTGCTTTCGATCATACCTCTCTTCTTTACTTGATAAGGTGATATTTTGTCATGTTTTAATACCTAAATTCATATATTTTACATCCTCAATTGATGTAAGTCCATTAGTTTTGATTAAATATTTCACATAATGAAGTTAGTTTCTATTTCAGATGTGAAACTATTGAAAATAAGCAAAAGGCATTATGTTAAGTCAATTTTAGATAAAAGTGAAAAAGATGAGTTGAAGCAATTGAGTGCATGACACATTTGAAATGTTCGTTTGGTGCTTGGCAAATACAAAATCTGACGCCATGGCACCGGAAGAAAGAATGCATTACTTGGAGAATTCAATGCCACAATAGTTTTATTTGGTTGCACTATCATAAGATCATAACTTCTATTCATATTTAACGTCAGAACTTCTGACCAAGTAAAGTTAATTTTTGAGCAGTAAATGTTAACATCAGGAATTCTGAAGAAGTAAAGTATCTATCTCAGAATCTCAGAACCATCAAAAGTTTTGGAGGATTTCGTAGTCATCAAAAGTTTTATATGAGTTCACCATTATCAAAAGGGTGTCAGAAGTTCTAAAGGAATTCAAATGTGGTCCAGAAGGGTAAAACTTAGAATTTCTGAAATAGATTAACTGTTAGAAGTATTTCAAAAGTTCTAAAGAGCTTCTGACATGGTTAAAATAAGCAATCTTAGAATTTTTGAAGTAGCTTACTCTTCAAAAGTGCATCAGAATCTCTGACGGGGTTCTGATATTAAAAATTAGTTTTGAATGGAGTTCAAAAATGGTGAGCTTTGAGGCCAACAAAAGTTCACAAAATTTCTGAGGAGGTAATTTTGAGGTTTTGATTTGGTTCCGAATCACATTGGAAATGTGACACAAGTGGTTTCTAAAGTTCTGAGTGGGGTTCAGAAGCTCACAGAAGAGATTCTATGTTGTTTTTGAAGTCATCAGAAATGAAATAGAAGGTTCTAAAGCTCTTAGAAGAGATTCTAAGTAGTTTTTGAAGTCCTCAAAAGAATGGAAGTTTCTGAAGAGTTGCTAAATAGGTTCGGAGTAGTTTCTGAAGTTCTCAGGAGTGTAATTGAGGCTCGCAAAAGTAGTTTCTTTAAAGCTCTCAGAAGTTCAACAGGAATTTCTGAAGAAGCATTAAATGAGTTCTAAAGTTCTCAAAAGTGCAAAAGAGGTTTTGAAAATTTGTTGAATAAGTTTTGAACAATGTCAGAAGAGTTTATGAGTAGTTTTTCATATTCTCAGAATGAAGTATTTTTTAGGTTCTAAGAAGTTTATAGAAGTTCTCAGATATGCAATATAAGTAGTTCTAAGGTTCTCATAATTGCATCCATATTGCATGAGGCATTGAAAAATAACTTCAAAAGTGTGATAGAATTTCTAAAGTCATGAAATATTAATCTCAGAAGTGTGACAAAGCAACAGTATTCTGAAGGGTTTCCAAAGCGCAATCTTCAGAACTTCTGAAGCAATGAAATTTTGAAGTTCAACATTTTTTAAGAAGGTTAATAAGAAAGAAAATTTCTAAAGCACAAAAGGATTTTTAGTAATAATGTAAATTTGAAGATTTTAGAATGTTTTAAAGGGACGAAATTGCAAAAAGAAGTTATGCAACATGTGTTGGTTTTAGAAGTTGCATATTGTTTTTAAGTGCACAAGTTGAAGTTATTCTTGTAAGCTAATTTTTAGGCGCATGTATTTCAAGAACTTACAATGTGTAGCAACTCAGTTATTTTTAGAATTTCCATTTTATGCATTGCAATGTTTTGAAAGCTATATTTTTGTGTGGAAATAAGAGTTATTATTGGAAGAGGATCTCTATGCACAGTAGAAGAATTCTAAAAAAATCTTACTGCTACGTTCTTTCTAACTCATATTTTATTTTTGAATTAACATTAAAACTTGGATCATGAAGATGTTCATCAATTACTCAGTTGATTTTAATTCAATTATGATGTTCTAAATTTATTTTATTTAAGGTCACATGGATCCTAGCCATGAAGCTTGTGGTTGATGGTTGATGTTTGATTTTTTAGTTTGATTATCATATTCCTCATTATTTCTTCTTTTCTATGCTTAATACGTGCATGTGCTTATCTACCATGTGCATGAACTAAGATTTCTAATTTATACTTAATAGAGGTGAATTAGGAATAGACTCTTGAATTAAAGAACATATGATGTAATGAAGTCTAGAGATAGCCATTATACATGTGCAATCCATGTGAGCATGACCTTGCAAGTGCATATATTATGCATGAATGCCTAAGCTTAATGGATTTATTAATTTGGATTTGCATGGCGACATAGTAAATCACTTCAATAGGCACACCTATCATAACACTTGAGAGAAAGGGTGGTGGATACTTTGGTGGATCTGATTGATAATGGGAGGAATGATAATTTACTGAATGTAATCCATTAATACAAGTAGATTTGCTAGGTGTGGTTGAATCCATAGATATTTTATCAATTGATATTTCTTCTTTTACTCTTATGATTTATCAACTTCATTACTTTGTTTAGATATATTTCTTAAATCAACTATTGAAATTCACTCAATCAAATATTATTGATTTGATACAAGTTTGGTACCTAGTGTGTAACAATATACTTCCTCATGGGAACGATACTCAACTCACCTCATCTATATTACTTATAATCGTGTATACTTGCATGAGACCCAACAAGTTTTTGGGGCTGTTGCTAGGAAAGGCAGTGAAGTTATATATTAATATCCATACTAATCAAGATTGATACTACTTTGGTTTTCCTTTTCTGCTTAGTTCTAGTTTATATGTTTAGTTTGATTCTTCATTTTAGTTTGTTTTGAATTATGGATTTAATTTGTTTCTATTATTTTTTTATTGCAGAGAGTAATGTATGGTACTAAGTTAGCAAGGTGATCTGGCTGAGTTTGACCCAAAAATTGATCATACCTACAGAAGAAGACTGAGAGAACAATCAAATTTGACTGAAAAAGATGGAATAAGAGGCTGTAGCTGAAAATCCATGTAGTCTTTTGAGAGATTATACTGCTCCAATTATTTAAGGACAAACATCATGCATAAGAAGACCTAAAGCTCAAGCAAACAATTTTGAGATCCAACCTTCACTCATTCATATGCTTCAATAATCAGTGTAATTATGTGGACTTCAAAACGATGATTCAAACAGCCACATAGATGCTTTTCTTGAGATCCGCGATACAATCAAATATAATGGAGTTTTTAATGATGCAATTAGGTTAAGGTTATTTCCATTTTCTCTAAAGTAAAAGCTAAAAGTTGACTTTCTTCTCTTCCTGTTGTCTCAATCACCACTTAGGATGTTATGGCATAGAAATTTCTTAGTAAGTTTTTCCCTCCTTCAAAATCTGCTAAGATGAGTGACGATATTACAACTTTCATGTAGATGGACAATAAGTCACTATATTAGGCATGGGAGAAATTTAAAGACTTACTAAGGACATGACCACATCATGGACTACCCATAAAGAATGCAGGTACAAATCATTTATAATGGGACTAGTCAAATTTTTGTTCCATGATTGATGCAGTTGAAGGAGGATCATTGAATAACAAAATGTCAAAAGAATCCTTCGAACTATTAGAGGAGATGGCATCCAACAATTATCAATGGCCTATTGAGAAGCTATCAATGAGGAGACTAATCGAAGTGCATGAAGTGAACAGTCTCGCTAAACTCACTACATAGTTTGAAGCATTGAATCGGAAGATAGACAACATGAATGCTTTAGCAATGAAATTTTAGAAAGTGACTCATGATTTTTGTGTGGTAGAGGACATGCTAGCATGGATTGTCAGGTAGGTAACACCTTTGCACAATCTATGGAGAACGCTAACTTTGTTAGTAATTTCAACAGGCTACAGAACAATCCCTATAGCAACACCTACAATCCAGGGTGGCGAAATTATAAAAATTTCTCATGGAGCAATCAAAATGCAATGAGGCTGCAACTAGGATTCAAGCAACCAAAAGAGAAAAAATCTAATTTGGATGAAATTGTCAACAAATTTGTTAGCAACACTCAAGAATTCATGAATAACACAAACATGAGGTTTCAAAATCAAGAGGCCTCAATCAAAAATTTGGAGATGCAAGTACAACAACTAGCAAACATGTTATCAGGAAGATTGTAGGGTACTTTACCTAGCAATAAAGAGAAAACTCTAATTGACAAGGTAAAAGCCGTAACCATAAGAAGTGGAAAGCAAGTGGGAGAGGAAACTATGGAACAACTAGCTCTCAAAGAAAGAGAGGAGGAAGTAACTAAGCAACCACAAAAGGCAAGAAAAGGCAAACTTTTTCCAAATAATCCCAAACCATATGTGCCTCCAATTCCATTTCTTCAAAGACTTTAACAGCATAAGATGGAGAAGCAGCTCTCTAAATTTCTAAATGTATTTAGAAAACTACATATTAACATTTCTTTTCCAGATGCCTTAGCATAAATGCCTAGCTATGCAAAAATTCTAAAGGAGATCTTGAAAAATAAGAGGAAGTTGGAGGAATACGAAACTATCAAATTGAATGAAGAATGCTCAACTATCCTATAAAACAAGTTGTCACAAAAGATGAAGGATCCTGAGAGTTTCACTATCCCTTGCATTATTTGTAATTCTTATTTTGGAAAGGCATTGTGTGATTTGGGTGTAAGTATTAACTTAATGCCTTTTTCTATTTCCAAGAAATTAGTCCTGGGAGATGTGAAAGAAACCATAGTGTCATGCAGGTAGTTAATCATTCAATCAAACATCCAAGGGGTGTTGTGGAAAATGAGTTGGTAAAGGTTGATAAATTCATTTTTCCTACAGATTTCATAGTTCTTGACATGGAAGAAGACAGTGAGGCACCACTTAATTCTTAGAGTTCAAGATGATTAAGTCACCTTTAATGTTTTTAAAGCAATGAAATATCCTTTGGATGCTAATTATTGTTTTGTAGTTGAATCTATTAACAAGTTGGTGAATAAAGTTTTTCAGGAATTTGTTGTTGAAGATCCACTTGAAGTACACTTGACTCAACCAAGCAATAAAGAAATTAATAGAGAGGATATAGAGGATTGTGAAAAGTTTATGGAGGCAAACCCAACCTATTAAAAGCAATAGTCACCAAGATTAGAGGAGCTAAGACAAATAAAAAAAAAGCTTAAGTCATCTATTGAAGAGCCTCCTATTCTTGAACTCAAATCTTTACCTGCTCATTTAAAATATGCTTATTTATATGAAGTTTCTTCTTTGCTAGTGATTATTTCTTCTTCTTTGATAGATATGATGGAAGAGAAACTACTAAGAGTATCGAGAGAGCATAAGAGTGCAAATGGATGAAAATTTATAGACATCAAATGAATTAGCCCTTAACTTTGCATGCATAAAATTCTAATGGAGTAGTACAATCCTACCATCCAACCTTAGAGGCGTTTGAACCCAAAGATGCAACAAGTGGTGAAAGAAGACGTGATCAAGCTACTTGATGTAGGAATCATCTATCCTATTTCTGACAACCCATGGGTGAGTCTAGTGCAAGTTGTACCAAAGAAGGGAGGTATGATTGTTCAAAAAAATGACAACAATGAATTGATTCCAACTAGAATAATTATTGGATGGCTTTTGTGTATTGATTATAGGAAATTGAACAATGCCACTAGAAAAGATTATTTTTCTTTACCATTTATTGATCAGATGTTGGAAAGACTTATAGGACATGAATTCTATTGCTTTTTGGATGGTTACGCAAGTTATAATTAGATTTCCATTGCACTAGAAGATCAAAAGAAAACCACCTTCACTTGTTCCTGTGATACTTTTGCTTTTAGAAGAATTCCCTCTAGTCTTTGCAATGGACCAACCAATTTTCAAAGATGTATGATAGCCACTTTTTCTCATATGGTTGAGGAATATTTTGAGATTTCATGGACAATTTTTCAATTTTTGGCTCATCATTTGATTCATGTTGGCATAATTTGGCTTTAGTGTTGGAAAGATGTGAGAAGACTAACCTTATTTTGAATTGGGAGAAGTGTCATTTTATAGTACAGGAAGGGATAGTGCTTGGATATAAGATTTTAGAAAAAGGCATAGAAGTTGATCGTGCCAAAGTGGAAATCATTGAAAATTGCCTCCACCCACATTGACTAAACTTTTCAAAGGATTTCTGGGGCATACAGGAGTTTATATTTGGTTTATCAAGGACTTTTCAAAAATTACTAAACCCCTCTCTAATCTCTTGGTTAAGGATGCACCATTTAACTTTTTAGATGATTGCTCATAGGCCTTTAACACTTTGAAGGAGAAATTGGTTTCAGCACCAACTACACCAAAGTGGGATCTACCTTTTAAGCTAATGTGTGATGCAAGTGATGTTGCCATAGGAGCTGTCTTGGGATAATGAAAGGGGAGAACTTGTCAAACCATTTATAACATTAGTAGGACCTTATCAGGAGCTCAATTGAATTATTCAACAACAGAAAAGGGACTTTTGCTAGTAGTTTTTGCTTTTGTAAAATTTCATTCTTACTTGATTGGTTCAAAATTGATTATTTATTCAGACCATTCATCTTCGAAATATTTGCTTGCAAAGAAAGAAGCAAAGCCTAGATTGATTAGGTAGATTCTCCTATTGTAGGAATTTAATTTGGAAATCAAGAATAAGAAGGGAACCGAGAATCTAGTTACAAATCACTTGTCTAGGATTATAACTGTTAAAGTGGAGGAAACTCCAATTCTAGAAGAATTCCCTGATGAGCATATCTTTCATATCAACTCCACACATATACCTTAGTTTGTTGATTTTGTAAATTATTTGGCAAGTAATGTTCTACCCCTTGACATGTCATTTTAACAAAAAAATAAATTCTTTTTTGATGTTAAACATTATCTTTGGGAAGAACCTTTTCTTATTTAAAGTTTGTGCAGACCAGGTGATAAGGAGATGTGTACTAGAGGAGGACATGGTAAGTATTCTACAACATTGTCGTGATGGATAAGCAGGTGGGCATTTTATTTCCACCAAAATTACAGCTAAGGTTTTACAATCTGGCTTTTATTGGCCAATAATATTCAAAGGTGCACAAACTAATGTACTTTCATGTGATAGACATTAGAGAATTGGAAATATCAACATTCTCATTTGTGAATTATTTGATATTTGGGGTATTGATTTCATGGGACCGTTGCCCTCTTCTTTTGGCCATAAGTACATTCTGGTAGCTGTAGAGTATGTGTTTAAATAGGTAGAAGCTATAGTGCCAACAAATGATGCTTAGGTAGTGATCAAATTTTTAAAGAAAAATATTTTTACCTGATTTGGCCCTCCATAGCAATCATTAGTGATGGGGGAATAAATTTTTGCAATAAATAGTTCTATGCACTTCTTCATAGATATAGAGTCACACATAAAATTGCAAGTCGCTATCATTCTCAGACTAGTGGGCAGGTAGAAGTTTCAAATAGGAAAATGAAAAACTTTTTGTAGAAAACTATGAATGCATCTAGTAAAGATTGATCAATAAAACTTGATGAAGCACTTTGGGCCTATAGGACTATATTCAAAACACCCATTAGGATGTCTCCTTGTAGGCTAGTGTTTGGAAAGGCTTGTCATTTACCTATGGAATTAGAACGTAGAGTATATTGGGCACTAAAATTTTTGAATTTTGATAGGCAACTTGTTGGAGAAGAAAGATTGCTACAACTAAATGAGCTAGATGAACATCACAGCGAGGCTTATGAGAATGCCAAGATATACAAAAAACATACAAAAAGATGGCATGACAAGCACATTCTATGAAGAGAGTTTGAAATTGGTCAAAAAGTTTTAGTTTATAACTCTTACCTTAGATTTCTTTCTGTAAGTTATGGTCCAAATGGTTAGGTCCTTTCACTGTCACTAGTATATTGCCATATGGGACAATTTAAGTTGCTCATGACACTAAGGGAACATTTAAAGTAAATGGTCTGATTTGACAAGTAGAAGTTCACATTGGACCTAAAAGAACTAGCTTAAAGAAAGAGAAAGTCAAGTTGAAGACTATAAATCATCACTACTTCATCCCTTCTTTTTTTAGGATTTTTAGTGTAGCTTAATTTTGCTTTATTTTTTCTTTTCGTTTAAATTTTTTGTGTGTTCTTGATTTTAGACAATTCCATCTTGCATCCATCAACAATTTGATCAACTTTTGTCCACCAGCAAAGGAGAATGATACACTTCAGAGGAGAAAGTTCAACTCATGAGAAACAGTCAAATAGTTCACATCTGCATATTAGGAACACTGAGAATGCAACATCACTCCATTTAGGGAAGCCCTTATTCTTCACTTTTTTCATTCTTTCACATTGAGGAAAATGTTCAGTTTAAGTTTGGGCGTATATTTGAAGAACTTTCATTCAGTTTTGGGAAATTTTTTTTTTCAAACATTAGGTAAATTTAGGTATACTTTTTCAATGAGCTTTAATTTTTTCTGACTTAGCTAGGAAAATCTATAAGCAATTATGCAAATTTGTTAAACATTGAAACTGAATAGAATTCTATCTTAATGGTCAATAATATAGGTGTAGTTTTTGATTGCCACTAAACATGATTTAGAAGGAAGGATAGATACTGCCTTATGATTTAATGATTCTTGTGATGAATCTTTCTTTTTCATAAAAGATAACTTTTGAGCACTTTATGTCATTATCATGTGAAGTATATGTGTATTAGTTGATAATATTTTAAATTCAATAAATTATTTTGGTTGATATAAGCATGTTAGAACTTGTTTGATTATCCCTCAAGGCAAAATCCTATATAACATCTTTATTTGGAAATGATTTAGGCATTTTCTTTAATTAGTTTGAGACTTTCAATCTAACCTAGTATATCATATCACTAGTGTCCCTGTTGAGCTTTACTGAAAGAATGACATATGCAAGAAATGTGAAAGACCACCATTCAACTTTTCTTTTCTTTAGCTTTATCATCCAAACCCTTTAAGCTTAATAATCCATGTTTGACCTATTAAGAGACATAATCTATATACATGATTATTAGAGAGGTATGAGTGAAGCAAAAAAAGATAAGTTTGGTGGTAATTAAAAAAAGAATACCAAAACAAAATAAAGAAAAAGGATAAAAAGAAAAGAATCAATAAGGATTCAACTTTCAGTGGTGGGATCACATCCCAAAGAACTCAAAAGAAAATAAGTTTAGGGGAATGGTAGTAATACAACCCATAAAACTAGAAAGAACCCCAAATAATAAATCAAGAGGGTGAATATTCATGTGTAATTTATTTATGATCTCTTCCTTTGTGAATCTTTATTCCTTTTCTTTATTAGATAAATCCAAGGCCCCATTATAAGCTTAACAAAGACCTATTGATCCAAGTAGACAGAGTTGTCTACATTAGTGGAGAGGGATTATGAAAAACAAGCTTATGTAATCTTTTATGAAAATCATCAAAATCACTGAATTGCATAATATTAATTAAAAGGCGTGCATGTAACATGAGATTAATAAAGCACCTACGCACATTCTCACTTCATGATGGTATTGAAGATGCATTAGTTTCATGAGATTACATGACAATTGTCTTGAATGATTTTTATGCGCATATGTGCAATTTGTCTGGCATGCTTTTGATTGGCTAAGAGAGACTATACTAACTATTTCATAAGTTTGGTTACTATTTTGCTTAAAGAGGATCAAAAGCTAAGTTTGGTGGTATTTGATAAGCTCATATTTTATCATGTTTCAATATCTAAATTCACATATTTTGGATCCTCAATTGACCTAAGTTCATTAGTTTTGTTTAAATATTGTACTTAATGGAGTTAGTTTCTATTTTAGGTCTAAAATTGTTGAAAATATGCAAAAGGCATCACATTGAATCAATTTTAGATAAAAGTGAAAAAGATGAGTTGAAGAAGTTGAGCACCACAACATTTTAAATGTTCATTGGGTGCTTGGCAAAAGAAAATTTGACATTGTGGCACTAGAAGAAAGAATGCATTACTTGGACAATTCAATGCCACAATAGTTTTATTTGGTTGCATTATCATAATGTCTGAACTTCTATTCATATTTAACATCAAAACATCTGACCAAGTGAAGTGAAGCTCTGAACCAATAAAGTAAAATTCTGAGCAGTGAATATTAACGTTAGAACTTCTAAAGATGTAAAGTATCTATCTTAGAATCTCATAACCATCAAAAGTTTTGGACCATTTTGCAGTCATCAGAAGTTTTGGATGAGTTCGTCATCCTCAGAAGCATGTTAGAAGTTTTGAAGGAATTCTTACATGGTTGAAAAGGATAAAACTCAGAATTTTGAAGTAGCTTAACCGTCAGAAGTATGTGAAAAGTTCTAAAGAGCTTCTGACATGGTTAAAATTAGCAATATCATAATTTTTGAAGTAGCCTACTCTTTAGAAGTGTGTCAAGATCTATGAAGGGGTTTTGATATTAGGAACTAGTTCTGAATGGAGTTTAGAAATGTTGAGTTCTAAGGCTAACAGAAGTTGACAGAATTCTGAAGAGGTATTTCTGAGTTTCTGATTGGGTTTTGAATCACATCAGAAATGCAACAAAACTGTTTTCTAAAATTCTAAGTGGGGTTCTAAATCTTGCAGAAGAGATTTTGAGTAGTTTCTAAAGTCCTCAAAAATGTAACAAAAGTTTCTGAAGGGTTATTAAATAGGTTTTTAGTAGTTTTTGCTGTTCTTAGAAGTGCAACTGAGGCTTGCAGAAGTAGTTTCTGACATTCATAGAAGTGCAATAGAGATGGTTTTGAGGCTCACAAAAGAGGTTCTTTGAAGTTCTTAGAAGTTCAACAAGAATTTCTGAAGAAGTGTTAAATGCATTTTGAAGTTCTTAGAAGTGCAAAAGAGTTCTTTGAAGAGGTGCTGCATAGGTTCTAAACAATATCAAAAGAGGTTCTGAGTAGTTTTTAATATTCTCAGAAGGGTGACATGAAGTATTTTTGAGGTTCTAAGCAATTTATAGAAGTTCTTAGTGTTAGTCCCTTATACAATGGTAGCTCAAGAGGGGGGTTAATTGAGCTTTAAAACTTTTTGGCCAAATCAAATGATTAAAGTACTGAATGAATAACTAAAATAGATTGTAAAACATACAGCACAAGATTCTTATAGTGGTTTGGCCCTTTCTGGGTTCCTACTCCACTTCTTTAAGTTAGTCTCCTCTACTAAACTCAGGTTCCACTAATACCTTGATCAACTTAATCAAATACACATTGGTTTTACAATAAGCTCACCAACCAACTTATTGGTTTTCCAAGCTAACTAGAAACATTTACAAGTTTTTGGCTTTCAAAGCTCACTAACAAACTTATATCCTTTCAGTAAGTTCCTTATTTGCTTATCTCAATACACAAACACTAAATACTCTACTTATGTTTCCAAACACTAAATCAAAGTGTACAGATTAATTCCTCTTACTTAGGCTGACTTGTACATAAATTCAGAATTCTAAGTAAATAAATGAATAATAAGAGTGAAAGATTCAAACTCCTTGATTGAGAAAAGATTTAGACTTTGAGAGCTCTGACAAAGTTGTAGCCATTAGAGTCGAACTTTGAAGAGAGATTTTGAATGCTCTTCATACTTTTAGCAATGATTAGTGATATTTTAGAGTTTTTTTTGCTTCTAAATCTCTCTTTTATAGGTTAAGAGAAATTTTTTCATTGTTGACTTTGGCAGACATTCAAACATTCAAAAATGTTTTCTTTACCTTTTATTTTGTTTAATGTCTGACTTTACTACATTTTGGTATTGGTCTGCTACTTTGTCGCTGATGTTTCTAAACATTCACTTTTGTCACGAGTGTTCAGAAGTTGCTTCTTCAGTTACTCCGAAGAGGTGAGTAAACAGTTGATGTCCAAAAAGATTTTTGATGATTTGATTTATTTTTCTTTAGATTCTCCGATATGATTATAATTCTTCTTAATTATGATATTTTTTGCAGAGAGAAGTTTGGATTTTCCTAAATTTTAATGTTTTTAGAGAAATAATCCAAAGCTTTGTTTAACATCTCTAAAGCATGTCTGTTTACTCCAAAGTATACTTGAATTCACCCCGAAACATGACTGCAAGTTCTCTGAAGCATATCTGTTTAAACTGAAGCATATTTGATAGTTCTGAATCTTTCTTGATTATCTTTGAAGTACACTGTAACACTTACAAAGCCAAAAAAATTTCCAACCGAAACTTATTGCGAGGATTCCGAAGCTTGTCATGCATTTTTCTCTGAAGCTTTACAATCATCTTTGAAGTATGCTATGACACTTTGAAACTTATTTAAAGCTTCTTTGTAATGACTCTGAAATGTGTTGTAACAATTTTGAAGCTTTCCATTTTACTCCGAAGCGTGTCTATGAAGACTCTGACACTTTCCAATTTGCTTTGAAACTTTTTGTGTTTACTCAGAAACTTATCCAAAGCCTTGACTGATTTATTCCAGAGCTAACTATTTGATCTTCGAGGCTTCTCTTAATATCTCTGAGCCATCTATGACAATTTTGAAGCATTAATCATTTTCTTCGAAGTTCGTTGAGAAGTCTCTGAAGCAGTCCAATTTTCTCTGAAACAAATTAAAATGATTATGAAGTTGCTTCTGCTGGCTCCAAAGCATGTCTTCAATACTTCAGAATTTTGTTTTCTTGATTTAAGCAGATGTGAAATTTATATACTTAATTTTGAAAGAGCATTTACTTTGTGTCTTCCTTTTGTCATCGTAACAGTTATTCTCAAGTTGAGTCTGAGTTAATATTTCTGCAACATATTTGAGAATAAATTATTAGTACCTTAATGTTTCACTCATTTCTTCGCTCATCATCAAAATATACTTAGTTAAGAATGTTCATTATCAAAATCAAGCTAGTTATCATAGTTCAACATTCTCCCCCTTTTTGATGATGACAAAAAGTGAGTTATATACCTTTCAAACTTGTCTAACAATAAATTTAAAGCAACATTTTTTGCAAATATTTTAGAAAAATTTTAATTGACTTAATTAGTGTAGCTCCCCCTGAGTTGATGCACATTATTTTAGCTAAATTTCATGTAATAGAAATTTTCATTCTTTGCATATATCATTTTAGTTTATATCACATTTTCTCCCCCTTTTGTCATAATAAAAAAGGTGGAAATAATCATCAAGAGTTATATATAATCATGTGAAATAAAAAAATGCATATATATTGAACTTTTCAAATTTTCAGATACCATGTAGATATATTAGAGAAAATACAAAAGAAATTACATTAGAAAAAAATGTAAAATGTAGGAGATCTATTTAGGTGATTTGGGCTTTCTCTGGTAGGTCTTGAGAAAGGCATCTTAAAGAGGTGGAAGAGGTGGCTTGGGTTTAGAGGAAGATGGTGTGGGAGAGGGCTTGGATGTTCTAGCTTTTTTTCATGGAGGAGGGATGAAAAATGGATTCTTTGGAACTACCACGGGAGGTTCATGTGTGTATGCAATGGGTCCACGGTCATGAACATAGACGAGATCAATTATCTCTTGAAATGTTGGATCTAGTAGTTCAAGAAAGACTGTAGGAAGCCCTTTCAAGAGATTTTCTCTATCTGCATTCATCCAATCTTGATACTCCTGATGGTATATAGTGATTCTTTCAAAAGGAGCCTTCTTGTGCTCTTTGGGAGGTGAAATTCTAGGCTTCCTTTTAGGTTTTGAGGTGGATGGCTAAGATGAAGAAGGCAATGGTTTTGGTTTGGGAATTGGTTTCTGTTTTGCTTTTGGGGCTAGTTTTGGTTTTTGGACAGCAGGTAGTTTTTTTTATTTTGGTAGTGGAAGGAGGTAGTTTTCTAGGAGTTTTGGCTTTTGAAGTAGGTGAAGAAGGTGGTGGAAGAGGTTGA
>JAYJMB010073362.1:0-15789 GCA_036873735.1 Pouteria campechiana | reverse complement strand
CCCTACGCATGCTATCTTGTCCTTAGGTGAACAACAACAACAGCCGCCACCCTTTTTCGAAGGCCTGCTGAAAAATTGGAATGTGCAATTGTCGTTGAGAATGTGCCAATGGGGACGCTAATTGGACTTATCTTAATAATCTGATTGTCTCTCTATCCATCGACGTGGACCTTTTGTTGTTCCATTCGATATATATATATATATATATATATATATATATGTAGCTAGAATTTCAGGTCTCCATGACTAAAATAATTAGAATGGTGTCAAAGAATCGAAGATGATAAAACTGAAAAAAGAAAATGGGTTAAGAGTTACAAGATGATCTATCTTCTATGCTTGTTCCTCTATTTGTAAGCTATTTTCAGTTGGAGATAAGTTTTCAATTTGTCATTACAGATGCGCGTTAAAATATTGTGTATTTGAGTCTCTTATTTTTCAGTGAGAGTATTCGGATGGTACTGTTGTAAAAAAAACAAAAAGGAAGTAAGCTTTGGATTGTATTTTGCCATTATTAAGGGTTGTTGCTGACTCTTATATATGCAAATTTTGACTGCCACATGGTACCAATTTAACTGAAGAATATTTACCCATAACAGCATTCATCCAACCAATTAAATATTTAGGGTTGGTTCTAATACTGTTTCACCCATTGAATTTGCACGAAAGGTGCAGCCATCTTGTGTGCTACGTCCATAAAATCTTCTAAGACTATTTCCTTCTATGTGTGAAATGCCATTTTCGTGGATTTCATTCTTGATTGGGTTGGACAATTTGCATAATGCCATGCAATTGCGGCGAAGTCGCAAATAGTCTTTTCTATTGTGATGAAATAATTATTAGTTCTTGTGTGCGGTTCAAGCTCGCGTTGTAAGATCCATTCCGACGATGTCACGTGGCGTAACTCTTCTACGCACGTAATAAAGGGCTACACATCTCTTAGAAATGCTCTGCTTCCCGACCTTACAATTCGCTGGCTATGAACAGTGCCCTGCAGATGCCATCCAATCCACCATGTGCAATGTTTGCCAAAAGATGAATGAACGAAAATAGATCAAGATATCACGAAAGGCCTAAACTCCTTTTACAAGCATAAGCTTTTTATGAAAAGGGCATCCTCTTCAGGGCCCAAAGTCCCTAAGATACTATGAGAAATGAACTAAGCATTCGCTTTCGTTAATCTGGGAATAAAAACAGATGTGAAAAAGAAAAAGAATATGAAAAGGTGAAGAAAAGAAACATAGCAAGGTAATGTCATGGAGATAATAATTAAAAATAAAGTAAATAGAAATAAAATAAATAAGCTTCTGTATGAAAAATATAAATTATAATATAAATATAATAATAAAAAATAAAATTATTAAGTAGGCAAGATATCAAATCACAGAAGAAAAGCCAATGAATTAAAAAAGGACAGGAAATTTTTCAAACCTTGTCTCCATTTCCCAAATGATGCCTTAGTTTGAGCTTTCGTGCGCGTGACGCTGAGGACGGCCTGTCAGTGGATCAAGATTCTATTCACCTTTTTGTCGGATTTAAAGGGTGTGAATTTGGATAGTTTATCCCGATCATTTCCGTGTAGAATCCTGGCTTGCACTGAAGAGGGCTAATTGGCTAAATTTGACAACAGTTTACACTAGCGATGTGTTTATTATATATGGGTTTTGAAATCAGGGTTTTAAAAAATAAAGGTAATCGTGTTTCATTGAATTAATGTATATACACACACTCCTTTTACATGTAAGATCCATGATAAAAAAAATCTGAATATAGGAAAAATAGTATAATATATAATATATAAGGGCCCATTTGTACAGAAAAAATTCATCTTCCTTTATTTAATAAGGCATTCTCTTGTCTTAGTCAATCTTGCTTTTTTGTAAAAAAAGTATATTTTTTATCATTAATTTTATCTTTTTAAAAAACTTTCTCTATTCATTATTTTACTATTATTATTTTCAATTATATACATTATTTAAGCCCATTTTCTAGGATATGTTCATGAAGGTGGAAAGGGAAAAAAGTGGAATAAAAATAGGAAAATAAATAATGTTAACAGAAAAGGAGGTGATATCAGTCATAAATATATACTTTTGGATGAAATGGTGGTAGAAATTTTAGATTATTATGAGAAAAAAATACAGTTATTAGGATGTATTAAGTTAAGCGAATATTACAAAGATTAGAATGGGGCGGGAAAAGAGAGTAGGAAATCATTCTTTTCCTTTTCCATTCCTAAATTAGATTTGAATTTGTTTGAATAAAATGTTGAGAAGGTCTGGATTGGCTGGATATCTGACCAAATCATCTGAGTTTGCATCCATTAGAAGAAGCCAATAATTAAGATGGCAGAAGATGGATTCGTTCACGCATGCAGTTTCCCTCCAACACAGCTTCAGTAGAGGTTAAAATCCTTGGAGTCTGGACATTTACGTTTGGTGGTGGTAGGGTAAGGTTAGAGATCAAAAGAAGGGCAGTCATTTTCATAAAAACGACCCAACATTCAGACTCTGTGTTGCAACTCCTGAAAGCTTTCAAAGGAATTACTGAAACGGATAAATGATGATTTTACCGAGAAAAGGGAAGAATCAAGCATCCACCTTTTACAAGTAGTGTCTATTTTATCATGGGAAAGCTCAACTCCTTCTTGCTACTTGGTGACCCCACCAAAGTACAGGACAAAAACCTGCTTAATGAAAATATAGCAGATAAGGGTAAAAACAGAGAGTAAATCAAATCTTCTATAATCACCGTGCAGCCTAATCTCTCTCTCTCTCTCTCTCTCTCTCTCTCTCTCTCTCTCTCTTCCAAGAGCTTGTTTGATTGGGAAAAGAAAACGGAAAGAAAAGGAAAAAAAAGAAAGTAGGGCAATGATGTCAGTAATAAAGTGAATAAAATAAAAATATATAATAAATAATAATTAAAAATATAAATAAGGATAAAAACAGCAAAATTATAACAATAGATTTATATATCTCATCATATATTGGGAAACAAAATTATCTTGGAGAAATGACCCTTTTATTCCCTTTTCCTCACAATCAAACATGCCCTAAAGCTCAAAATTCTGCAACCACAAAAGTAGAACAAAACTTATCCTTCTCAGCTTGCTCTAGAGTACAAGCTGAAACTACATTATATATGCTGTCCTCAACGGACTTCTACAACAACGAAATCACTCACCTTAAATCACCTTTCATCCTGATAGCCTTACAGAATATGAAATACGCCAAAACTTCAAACAAATCTGGCAAAGGTTACATGGGCTTAAAACTTAGTGTCACTGTTGCAATTTGTTCTAATTACTTACAATCGTGGTTTTACTTGGAGGGACTGCTTTGATGTAACTGTTGGCACGCTTACGAAGTTGGACACTGTTGGTGTGCATGTGCGTGGGTCATCAGCCTTAGCAAAGGCAGAGATACTTTTCCTCAGAACGAGTTGAAAGTTTATCTGGCAATGTCGAGACGTACTTTCCAATTGCAAACTGCACCCTAAAATATTCACCGCATTAACGCCATGGGCGTCCTTTACAAAGATCGTACAGGATTGTCATTCTCTGCAACTAGCCCAGCTGGTTGAATGTGAGAGGCCTCATAACACGTGATTTAAAGCGTCCATTATTAGGATGTAAGAGTCTACAATTTTCTTGAATTGTTACCGTCTCCTTCCAACTCTCATTAGTTGATTATTTTGCAAGAAAGAGAGAGGCATATTTTCTGAGTGTTAGACCCGGATACCACATCCTTATACACGGTTATGCCTTACAAGCATTTAAGAATGTGTGCATACTCATTGGGGTTTTAATTCAAGTAATCAGATAAATTTACATATAAATTTAATATCATTAATTTACTACACAGTCTCAATAAGTAGATAATAATATTTCTCTGGTAAAGTTCTCAATAATAATAATTAGAAGCATTGGCTTGTTGTTATCCGAGCATGGCACATGAAGATTGGTACCAAGTACCAACAGTCCAACAGTAAGTAGACAACAATCCAAAATCCTGGCAATGTTAGAAAAAGATTGATGTGCAAGAAAGCCTGATACAAGTTCTTTCCAGCTGTGTACATTTCGTTCTCAAAAAACACCCCCACCCGGCTAAAGAAGCTTTTGGATTTTCAGGCAAGAGAAACAACGTGTAGGTCTGTGCATGCGAAGATTGGATTGGATCTGTATCTGTATGCCATGCATGTTGTCACATGGGTGGCATGTACGTGATCTGCTTTGCGCTGCAAAACTCATCATGGGCACGACAACTTTTCTCTTCTGTGATTGTCTGATGCTGCAATATCAGTTGCAGCTTGTCTCATCGTTTTCAATATCTAACTCTTGTGCTGGCGGCCTTCTCTCTCATCCATCTACTGGCCGTTGGTCCAGAGCTAGTGGGGGCCACCACGAGTATCATGGATTCTTAGATATTTCAATTCAACAAAAAGATCATATAGCACATAAATAAACAAAATGAAACAAAAAGACTTAGATTGGCCATACTCATGATGGCGAGTCATCCAAGCCACGCATCCTGCAGAATGGACAAATGGATCACTCAACAGAAGCATATATTGTTTGAATTTTTGTCACCAACTTCGAAAATCTTCTAGGAATGTACAAACACTGATGTCTCGGCCATGCATGTTCCTTGTTGTTGAGACCAAGTTAGATCTTGTCCATTAATTCCTCAACGGCAGCGAATGTAATTTTTCATGTTCCTAACGCATGAAATGGTATTTATTTGTTAAAGTACGGCTGCATTTAAGGCACCCATGGGAAGTTCATGAAAGGCAGACCTGGACATTATTAATGCGACACAGAGAGTAGCAGAGAAGTTCAAATTTTCAAATTTAATTGGAACCGGACGTCCCTGCAACATACATGAATTGACTCGAGAACAGGCAGAGAGCCATTAAGATTGGACAAAGGTGTTAGATCCAAATATCAGAAATATTTTGTACTAATTCTATTATATAAGACCCATATTTATAAAAATGCTTGACCAACCATAGAAATCTAACACAATGCATATTGTGTAATCTATTACTTCTAAACAACATAGATTAATTATTACATCAAACTTTTTATTTTAATATAAGATTCACATAAAAGCATATCTAAACAAATGGTGAAGATTGTTCATGTTTATTTCGAACATACCCCCTTAAATTGAACAATCAATTAAACTGCAACCTTTATAAAATCTTTAACGATTAATTGTCTTGAAAATTTATTTGCCACAAAAAATTTATTTGCCACCGCATCCTTGGACTAATGAAATACTAATTGTACTTAAGTAATGTCAATTGCTTCAATTTCATTGCCATATTTGTTGAAGTAGATATCATATTATATGAATTTGCATCTTAAAAAATCTTTAACTTAGTAAGTTTCATCTTGACAATCGATTTTTCAAATTCAAAATTATTTTCTATATTTTTGTGATTCTCTTATTATTTTCTTTCACTAGTTAATCTAAACCTGTAACTTATTTCACAAATTGTAAATGCTCTTAGTAATTATTGATATGTTAATCTAAGTCTTCATTGGCATCTATACATAATTGATGAGGATGGGTAAATAATCTTTTACCTTACTTTTCTTTGAATCGACACAATAAAAGTTATATTTATATACCTTGATTGCTTTATTGATAGAGACTTCATATGTTTTATCTTTAATTCCTTTCTTTTTCAAAGATTTTGATTCTTCTTAGATCTCAATTTGTCTCTCATCAATTCTATTATTATTCAAAATAATAGAATTATTTCCACCAACATCTTGATTTCGTTTTTCTTTACCTTGCAAATCATGCATGTTTGCGTACTCAATTTCTCTTATCTCTTTCATTAATTCTTCCATTTTTGATGATATTTGAATTTTCTTTTGATATTTTTTCAAGTGTGATGCATTTCACTTCTTACATCTTGACAACTAATTCACTTTATTCTTTTTATATCTTAACATTAATAATTTCATTCTCATTAAATTCATCAGTATCAAAATCAACTATAAAATATTCTATGGGCATAATTTGAATCTCACCTTATTAGTTATCTTCTCAAGTTCAATGTAAACTTGAGATAGATTATCAATATTTTTAACATGTGTCGAGATTTCTTGGCATACCATCATCTTGAGGACATTGAGAGCTTCCTCTCTCTTTCGTTTCCAAATTAACATTGACTACTAACTTTCGGTCCTTTTTTATTTTTTAATTTTTTTTAAAAAAAACGTCTCCTTTGCACACGACGCTAGCACACTGCTAGCAGCCGAGCAGACCCACCTGCAACGTTGCCTCTCATCTTTGGTGCCGCCTAACGCATTGACACCATTCGACAAGTGCCATCAGCTAGTGCCAATGTACTCCACCGCAAATCAACAGCGTCTTACTGCCCTGCCAATCTGCCTTCTCTGCAGATTCGATCTTAGTCGTCCAACACAACCACCAGATCATGCCTAATTTGTTTTGTCACCCCCTTGATCAGATACTTGCAATCACATTCTCAAGATCAGTTCACTGGCTGTAGATCTTCTATAGATCTTTCAAGATAACCTCTGTTTGTTAGTCACCCTATTGAGGCTTGCCGGGGCAATGCCCGTGCCTCCTCTGTAGTCTTTGGTGAAAAATCTAGTGGTATCAATTTCTAGGATCCCAAAACCTATGCTTCGATACCACTGATAAATATATTATTCAATATTCTCTACTAATTCGATTACATTAGACCCAGTAGAAATCTAACACAAAGTATATCGTGTAATCTAATACTTCTAAACAAAATAGATTACTTATTAAAACAAATATTCTATTTTAATATAAGATTTTCAGAAAAGCATATCTAAATGCATAGTAAAGATAGTGCATCGAATGAAGAATATAGCTCCATGAGCAAAGGCAACAAAAGGGACATTAAACATCAAATTTTCATGAAAATTTCCGTTGGGGTCGTTCAATTTCCTTCGGGATATGTTGCACGAGTGGACCCCATGATCGTGGTCCAAACCAATGGTTCATGGGCGTATGCAATGAAGATTTCTTTTCAGTCAGTGGTCCACGACCCCAAATAATAGAGAAAGAATTGAAAGAGTCGGGTGCGATTCAGTTCAACCCACAAGGTGCCAAATATCGTGGGACACATAGCCTCCCGGCTAGGTAAAGAAATTTGAATGGTGGTCCTGTTTTTTTTTCTGCCCACGTGTGCCACTTCGGTTGTAGTATTTGCACTGCAGCGCTCATTTATGGCCTGGGAGTCGACTCCCATGGCCCGCTTTATATTTGTGCCAGGTTGGGAAGGGGACCATGACATGAGCAAGACGGATGCGGTGCTTTGGGGTAGTGGAAAGTGGGCAGCAGTAAGTTTCTACCTTTCTTTTTTACTTGATAAAATATATATTTTTCATCCTATTAATTTTATTTGAAAAAGTTTACCTCTTTTATCTCTATTCACTATTTTATTAGCACTACCTTTTTTTTCTATTATTATTATTCACGGTTCCTTTTCTCCACGTGTCTAAGAAGGCTTTGTTAGAATAGTGGATGAAAAAATAAAATAAAATAAATGAAAAAGATAAAATAAAAATATATTTAATTTACATTACTAAATTGTTTTTGAAGATAGTATTTGTCATTACTTAAGTCTACTCTATGGTTTAGCTAATCTATTCTTAAGATACAATATTGACATTGATGTTTTTGTTATGAAACATAATGTAACTAAATATTATAAATGATTTTTAAAATATAAAATTTGAAATATCCAACAACCATTTTGTTGTTGCTGCTGCTGCATAGGCAGTGATTCAGTAAATTTTTTTTGTTTGGTGTCGTATCAGGGTTGATGATTGAATGAATCCAATTGAGCATCATGCTTAGCCCTATCTATTTAACTAAAATATTTGAAATTATTATAATCAAAGACTTACATGGGCCGCTATATTTGAAAATGTATAAAATTATGTACAAAATATAAAAAATACTTAGTTGATACAAGATTTTACGGAATCCTATATTAATATGGGAGAAAAAGTTTTAAGGATATCGATGTTTGATTGCCTATTCACAGGTCTAGTAAGCCAGAATGAAATTTTATAAGGTATATATGCACCTTTTATCAAAATAATTTTTACGATTCTAATTAAAAAAAAGTGGTTCTAAGTATTATAGTTAGATTATATTTCATCAAATTATCTATGATTGGACTAAAATAAAAATATTTCATTAAGATTTTGTTAAAAGGGTTCCACTGTCATTAATGTAGGTGTCATGTTAGGAACTCTGCTGGAAAGGATAAAAAGCGAGATCCCATTTGATCATTTATTCCACACACACCAAACTTTCTCCACCAGCCATCCCTCTCCCGCTTTCGCGTCCATCTTAACTCATCTTTCTAACCACCATTGCTATGATCTTGGTATAAAGCAAATAGTTCCGCTCATCTCAAGATCAAGAGTTCATACTCGGATAGTAAAAGTTGCTGAAATTGCTATCAGATTTCTCAAGGGGAAGCTGATTAATCAGCAAGACTGAGTTTTGAAAGAAGTTGCCAATTGAAATATCAAGATCAAATTATTTAGTGGGCCAAAATCAAGGCTATTTAGACTGCCAACGACGCCCAAACTTCTCTAGTAATCTGCAACATTCCGTTTACTATCAGCAAAGTTGTTTAGGTAAGCATACTTTCAAAAGTATTGTAGCCACATCTAAACGTTTTTCTTCTATCTGCTTCTACCTGAGTGTTCTTAATGTATTCTATAGTTGGCAACAGTTTTTTGGTTAGAAAAGCTCTGTTTTAACACAGCTATGGTATTTAGCTATACATTTTTCTACAAAGTTCTTTTTGTGTGAAATTAATTTTATTATATTTTTTATGATTCAATTAACCTTTCAAAAGTTGTTATATTAGCTAAAAAGTGCATTGGTCATATAATAAACTGAACACAGAATAACAACAGCTCAACTATCTAGACTAACATAGATGGTGGCCTTTCAGTATTTATTGAACTTCAATGAAATTTCCATTCAATTTTCTATAAAATTGCGTTTGAAAAGAGTGATGCAAATTGGACGGCTAAAGGGTTAACATGGCTCTAACAATTAGTGTACCAAATCAACATAAGGCCACAACATTGCTTGCAACAGAGCAGACCAAAGTAGACAGACCAAAGAAACTAGTGGGGGGTCATCGGCAGCTTATAAATGCCTTAAATGACAAGCTATGTAGGCATATATGAAGGAATGAATTTTCCTGTGTTCTCTAATAGTGAATCAGATCCTTGGATGGTCTGTGTTGAGCAGAGTTTTATTAAGTATTCCAGTATATGAAAGTGCAGCTAGCTAGTAGCTGAACATTGGAGAAGTGGCGATGACATAGACTAAGGGCTGCACACAACATCACTTGTGGAAAGTATTGTTGAAAAGTTTGTTGGAATAAATTACTCTTCCTTGTATAAATTAAATAGGTAATCATAAATTTCAATCAATAGAAATCAATCACCCAAGAAATTAAACCCATAAATATACAAGAACTTTTATGTGGAAAACCCCTCGATGTAAAGGGAAAAAACCATATAACCTAATCGAGTAAAAACACTTCCACTATAACCTAACCACTGGAGGATATCATCATCACTATAAAAATAAATTTCAACAACTCAACAAGGAAATAATAAGGATAGATCTCAGCAAGCAAATTTAGAAAAATTAACTCAAAAGAGGTTAAGAATTGCTCTTTTAAATCCCTTGCTTAATGGCTTAAAGGATGAACACAGTAGCAAACCCCCACCCCCCCCCCCCCCCCCCCCAAGCTATGCTTGTCTTCAAATTCTCCTTGGTTATTGCCTTTGTTATCATATCTGATCCATTATCATTAGTATTTTTCAAGCTTTAGAAACTTCATCTTTAGCACATCCTTAATCCAATGATACTAAATTTGGATATGTTTAGATTTTGAATGGAATATAAGATCTTTACTGAGATGGATAATACTTTAATTGTCACAATGTAAAATATACTTCTCTTACTTTATATTCAATTTTTTGAAAAACATTTTCATCTATAAAAATTTCTTACTTGCTTCAGTAAAGATAATATACTTTACCTTAATAGTAAATGATGTAACATACTTCTATAATTTAGACTATTATGATACTATTTCACCTACAAATAAGTATCATGAAATAAATTTTCTAGAGTCAACATTAGCAGCTCGAAGCCATTTGGCAATGCGCGCAGCAGATTCATGAATATACTTGATATGTATGAAGAATTAGGCAAATGCGATAGCCAACAAACCCACAAAACAACATACAAATTTACTTAAAAAATCTCTTAAATGGAAAAAATCACGGGCAAAGGAATGGAGAGTTTCACTCTATCAAAGATTAAGTACAATTAAGAGAAGAGAAAGAGAGATACTACAACAAAATAGAAATCTCTAAAAATACTAATTAATTCTCTCTCTAAAGAAATAACATATATTTATAGAAAAATTCTAGTCTTATTCAGAATCTCATGTGCATATGAATTTTACTCAAATAGCTTTACGTAAAACTACCAAAAAATTCATTCGTACAAAATCTGCTACTTGCGCCACCGGCGCCACTTCACTGTGATTATCGCACCCACAAAGTCATCTAGTGCCGCCGTCGGTAAATTTCTGTCCACTTTGTCTTCACAGCATGTCTTCAGATGAATGGTCCATACTGCGAGGTCTTCACCCCCGTACCCCCAAAGAAATTAGTGGTGAGCTATAAGATTGAGCCAGGTTGCCTAATCTCTCCACTACCATCAAAGATCTCCATGAAAATTGAGCCTGGTTGCCCAATCTCTCCACTACCCAGAAAGATCTCTATGAAAAATTCATACTTGTCACATCGTGAGATTTTCAAACTGACCAAAATAAAATTTCAGTCACTATATGCTAACAATATGCAACAACAACACATATAAAAAATGGGTAATAGACTTGTATGGAGAACTTGGGATCCAGGAGAGGAAATAGCCTGCTCTCCTTTTCATTTGTTTCCGTATCATTTCTTCATCATTCACTCAGCATTAAGGATGATTGGAAGTACTTTGGGATATAGCATAGATGGAATATGAAATATCCCAAGATAGTTACTGTGATGACCTACTCCAAGATGGCAATGCCACACTGGCAGTATGACATGTTTTTCCAAGATTTATCACACTTGAATAAATGGATGCACTACGATAAGACATAAGCAAACAAATAGTGGAGGGGAAAAGAAAATAAAATATAAAATTGTTAATTTCGTCTATTACATTCCAACCATAATAAATCTTTAAAGCAAGTCTTAAATAAAATAGTATATCTCGATAACATCAATGATAAAATAAAATAATTTAAGTAAAATTTCTCTTGAGTAGTCTTCTATTTCAACCCTACTTTTCTTGGGATAGACCATCCGTAAGAGGAAATGAAAGGGGTGAGTACAAGACTCAGTAAGCAAAAAAATAATCTTAGTACATATGTTAACCAAAAATCTACACAAGTACTATATCTTGTATTTCTCTTATTATTTTAATCTTTTAACTCAAATTTTCTCTACCATCTATTGGGTATATAACTCTAGTAATCTTCTGACCAGTTTGAGGGACCACTCCATCACATTTAGAGAAGAAAAATCTCAACCCTTAGTAGTTATCCCATCAAATTTTAAGATCGAACCATAATTTGAACAATCTGACCCATCCAGTATGTTTGGAAGGTACAAAAGCCCTAAAAATGACTATTTGATCAACCAAAATAGCGATCGGGAGGTCTCAAAACAAGGGGTGAAATTTTGGTTGTTCGGCTAACCGTTACCAGCATGATCTGGTGGTGCCGCCGGCACGTATGGGCTGCCAGAGACGATCCCCACTTGGGCCATCCGCATCTAGGCCTAGCGATGGGCTTTAGCGCTTAGGCTTTGGTCTAGCACTAGGCTCGGCTATCGTTGGGCCTGGCTCTGGCATTAGGCTCTAGCGTTGGCTCGTCTGGCGCCTAGGCTTCTGGTGCTAGGCTCTAGCATTGGCTCATCTAGCGCCTAGGCTTTTGGCCTAGTTCTAGGCCTATTCGTTGGATGGGCCGGTAGAGTCGCTAGGCTAGACCTAGCTAGCCCAAACATCTCTCCCCAACTGTCGTACAAAGGGGGAAAACAGGCAGGCAAAGGTTATGTTCCTTAGAAATTTAGTTTTTCTAGGAATTCTATTTTCGTAAAAAATCTGGAATTTATGTTCTTCATGGAAACCAAGAAGAATCTGTGAAGTTCAATCTATTTCATACATGAAAATCTAAATCCTAAGATTCTCAAATATATTGAATTTTATTTCTATTAATCAGAAATGCTTCACACCATTCTCAATAACAATATTATACTAGATTATCTCAAGCATAGTGTGGAAATCTAACTAATTAGATTTATGCATAAACCATGCTTGTAACAAGAATTTCATGTTCTTAAATCTCATGAAAACCTCTTTATCTTTACTCTATGTACTTGCGTACAATTAAAACAATATAGAACGAATTCTAACCCCAAGCAAACACTACATGCATCCTATTCCATTAACAATGTCTGATGCACAACCTTTAATGAATATAAAATTCTTTCCAGAATTCTTACGGAAACGAAGCTTTCAATTCACATGTACGACACCTATGTATGTGTCTAGTGAAGAGTGAATCTCATCTTACGCATTGCATAAAATCAAATGCTATTTATTCTAGCATTGCTTTAATCTAAATAGTATACATGCATTGGAATCTAAACAAGTCATCATAAGTATTTCAACCTATTATAAACTAAAAATTTATTGATCTAATGCAGTGATTTTATTTATCTAAATCCTGCATTCAAATTCCAATAAATCCCTCATATCAATTCATGGAAATTAATATTCTCTCTCAATCATTCTATGCATTAATAAAATCAACGCATGCATAATCTAATGCATTAAACCATAAATCTAGTTTGTGCATTTTTTTCTTTGTATTAATAAAAAAAATCTAATTAAAGTAAATATCTTTCTACTTACTGATTTTTAGATAATGAAAATAGCAATGCCTTTTTGTTGATCGAAAATCTCCCCTTGTCTTTCTACCTTTTTCTCTTTCTTTTTCTGTCGCAGCAAAAAGGATCCCTAAAATTTCTCTACATAACAAGTTTTTGACTTCTTGATAAGGGAGGATAAGGCTTATCCCCTTGTGGGTCCCTCTTTTTCAAAAGTAAGAAGAAAATTATAAAATTAGGCAATTTTTTACCACTCTAAACTTCTTCTCTCTTTGACTATGGTTCTAACCATCCGAGGTACACAAGTTGCTGAGATTTAAATAATTAATAAATTTTTTAAATCCCAAAATCTATGGTCACCTGTCAATGGTCAAAATTTCTACTCTTGCAACATCAGTACAAAAGACAATTCTTGCATTAAAATTTAATACGGGTTATTACAATTACCACCACTAAAGAGTTTATATGGAGATTCAGAAGAAGCCTTGATTGCTGAACGCACCCTGTTGGGTCAGATTCTGGGTGTCAATTGGTGGCTATGGATGACCCATCATGCAACCTTGTTTTAGATCTCAATTTCTTTTTTCTGAAGGTTTCTTGATAAGGGAGGATTAAATTAGCGTTTTTTCGTTGAAATTGGATCTATGGAGCCCGAATTATATCAAGGAGAACAAAACCCTATACAATTTGTCAGTTTCTGACGTACAAGGTTTATCGAGTAGCAGCCTTAGGCAGCCAATTTACCCGTGATTAAGATGTAATGTCGGTTTAAAATTCCATGTTGTAGTCATTTTAATTATTATTTATCCAACTAGTTGAAAATTCTCTCAGTCAACCGATTGTATGGAGTTTTGGATTATATTTTTAGCTTTGTGTTTCTGCATTCGTCAGAAATTCTCTTATTCAACCTTGAGGACAAGATTGCTTTCAGGGGGATAAAATGATACAGGCAAAAGGATGCTGCCACCTGATCTGGCTGTCCATTTGGAAGTTCCTGCATATATTCCATGTGTTCACATTGCTGTTTAATGTGATGTTTAAATCGGAAAATGTTATGTTTACCAAGATAAAGGAGGAAATGAAATTAATAAAGTTTTAAAGAATAAGTCAGCAAGCAAGGAATGAAGTCAAAATAAATAATTTTTTCAGGAATATAATACTAATTGAAAATAAATAAATATTTCCTTGACTCTTTTACGTGTTTATTCGGACTGATGTAAAATATTGTTTTATGGTAATGAAAAGAAAAGATGCAATTAGGAGTAAAAAGGATATAGGGGAAGAAGTAGATAAAAACAAAATAAATAGAATTTTTTAATAAAAATTATTAGATAATAAATATAAGATGTAAGACTGAGTAGCTTAAGCATGTAAATACTTTAGAAAAAATTTTCTTCCCTTTCTACTCCAAACGAAACGGGCCCTGGAAGTAAGATAGCTTTGAAAGATATAAATAAATAAAAGGGCTGTTTATAAAGTGACTGGGGACTGTGCCAAATCCATGGTGGCTATCAATTCTAATACGATGTTTGTCCCTTTCCCTACGATTATGACCTACAATAAGGGACAACGAAGTTGCACCTGAGGATGGTTGTGCCTACCAAGTACAATTCGCTAATCAGGTTGCTACGATTTTTAACGGTAGTAGTCCGCTTACATCCCACCTGTCAAATTTGTTTTGATAAAGCCACTAAATTGATGCGACCATCGATTACCGTATACAGCTGTTTCACTATTTGTCATTCCTGTCAACTTACTCGCGCCCACAACCAATGAAAACCACCTGATTTTTAAAGCAATTAGAGGTTAAAGTCTCACAATTGGTCTGACCTGAGCCGAATTGATATCGTTGGGCTTGATGTCAGCCCATACGGCCAATGACAGGCAGTCTTTTATATTGATTTAGTTCTGATATCCTGTCTCATGTGAAGGTAAAATTAGCTTGCCAGCATGATATCTAAATCTTCCTGGTATAAGGAATCGACCTGAAACAAATTAGAGATTTCTGGCTCATATGGCTGACTCGAGTGTTGGCAATCGATTGTTGGCCCTGGATCCCAAGGCGAAGTGGGGCATATTTGATGGATGGGTTGGATGGCACGGACATTGCCCCCAGTGAATCGCATTGCTTGGAATTCAGGTCTTCTATCATTTTCTTGTCTCGATAAGAGGTATATAAGACGAGGACAAAAAGAATTACTGCACTAATCGTATGTCAACCTATCCCCAAACTTCCAGAATATGTATAGAAAACTACGACGTTGAAAAATGAGCCTATTTTTAAGCCATTAAAACAATGGACAAATAATCTTGTATATATCCAGGAAGCGTTTCGAATGTTTGAATAAGCTCATTTGGTGGTGTGATACATCACAAGATAATGCACGGCGTAACATGTGATGAATCGGGGAGTGCTTCTGTCAATCGTCGGGGCTGTCACATCTGTAGGAGACAGTTCACGTGGCCTATGGAGCCCATGACATCTTCAAGACATTTCATGTGGTTCTTGGTAGATGTCCTCTGCTTGGGTAACACGAAAGGGGCTGGCAAGCCAAATAAATACGAGAAACTTATGCAATGTTTACTTATCATATCTGCGCTTGTAAACCTGAAATAATAATAGTATTATTGTTTAGCTATTTTCATGTTTGTTTACTTGTTCTTGTGTTACTATTTATTCTGGTAGTTTATTTATACTTTTATTTTCATTTTAGTTGACATCGTCCAATCATGTACTCGTGAGCCTGCGGGATGCATGGGCAGCACAAGTTGTAGTG
>JAYJMB010073351.1:0-23480 GCA_036873735.1 Pouteria campechiana | reverse complement strand
CTTGCGAGGTATTAAATTAAAACCTGGACCATCAAGTTTTTGGCGCCGTTGCCGGGGACAGATGGAAGCCATCACTTTTGATCTACAAGTTTACCTTTATCATCTTTGTCCAACCTTGTTGATGTGTTCATTGGAGTACTTGTTGCCTTGACCATTTGAACTTCCTTAGCATTTCTCTAGTATATTTGGATTAGCAAATATAGTTTTCATCATCTCTTTGCTTGATTTGCAATCCAAGGAAGTAATTCAATTCTCTCATCATACTCATTTCAAATTCAGCCTGCATGATCTTTGAGAAATCTTCACAGAGTTTTTCATCAGTAGCTCCAAATATAATGCCATCCACATAAATTTTAACCATCAAGATATCTTTGTCAATATTTTTGATAAACAAAGTAGTGCCAACCTTTCCTCTATTGAATTTATGATCACTTAAAAATTGCTCAACCTTTCATACCAAGCTCTTGGAGCTTGTCTTAAACCATGCAATGCCTTGGTGAGCTTATAGACATGATTAGATTAATCATCATTTTTAAAACTGGGAGGTTATTCTATATACACTTCTTCACTTAAATATCCATTTAGAAATGCACTCTTTACATCCATCTGAAATAACTTAAAGTTCTTATAGGATAAAAAAGCGAGTAACATTATAATGGCTTCTAATCTAGCTAAAGGGGCATATGATTCTTCATCGTTAATTCCTTCTTCTTGAGAGTACCCCTTAGCAACTAATCGTGCCTTGTTTCTTACAACTAACCCACTGTCATCCAGTTTGTTTTTGAATACCCATTTAGTTCCAATTACATCAACATTTTTTGGTTTTGGAACTAATTTCCATACGTTGTTCCTCTCAAACTAGTTAAGCTCTTCTTGCATTGATATAATCTAGTTTTCATCATTCAAAGCTTGATTAATGTTAGTTGATTCTATTGTAGAGATAAAAGTATAATGACTACAAACATTTTGCATAGACCTTCTTGTTTTGATACTGTCATATACATTTTCTATGATTTTTTCCTAGGATGAGTAGTAATAAATTTCAAAATTAGTAGGATGTTGATAAGGAACATTGCCTATTCTTACCTCCTATTCATTTTTTGAACTCTTTATGTCTTCACTGTTGGTGCCATCCTCTTGATCCTTCAATTTGACCTTCTTCATATTTGTTACAGCTTCATCTACATCACTATTACACTCCTTTCTCGGGGTTATATTTGCTTCATCAAATTTAACATGTATAGACTCTTCTACAACCTGTGTTTTCTTAATGTAGACTCTAAATACTTTACTGTTGGAAGAGTAACCAAGAAAGATATCTTCATCACTTTTTGGATCAAACTTTCCAAGATTATCTTTTCTATTGTTTAATACATAGCATAAGTATCAAAAGGGATGAAGATATAAGATGTTTGGTTTTCTTCCTTTTGAAAGCTCATATGGGGTTTTCTTTATGATTACTCTTATGGTAAGTTTAGCTAATGGAAAGCAATACTAACTACTTCTCCCTAGAATCTTTTGAATACTTTACTTTCATTTAACATGGTTCTTTCCATTTCCTGAATTGTTTGATTCTTTCTTTCCACAACTCTATTTTTTTGAGGAGTTATAGAGAATGAGAAACTATGGTGAATTCCTATTTCATCATAAAAATTAATAAATTTTTTATTCTCAAATTCACTACCCTGATCACTGTAGATGGATACAATTGACATTTGTTTCTCATTTTGAACTAGTTTTGAAAATATATAAAACATCGAAAATGCTTCATCTTTGCTAGTCAAGAGAATTACTCATGTAAATCTAGAGTTGTCATCCACTATCACATATACATATCTTTTTCCTCTAATGGTGACTATGTCTAATGGTCCAAATTGATCCATATGCAATAGTTCTAGCGGTTTGGATGTAGATACATCATTTTTAGTATGGAAGGATACTTTGGTCTATTTTGATAATTGACAGGATTTGCATATTTGATTTTTGTCACAGCTTAATTTGGGTAGACCAATCACAAGATCCTTTTTCCATAAATATTTGATATTTGACATATTGATATGTCCTTGACCTCAATTAAGCATTTTTCAACTATATCATCTATTTGTACTAGATAAAATTTCTATGCCTTTTTCCACTCAACAGTAAATCATTGCCTATATTGAATACATTACATGTAGATGGTTCAAACACAACCTTGTGACCCTTGTCACATAATTGACTAATGCTTAGCAAATTACGCTTGAGTCCTTCTACATATAATACATATTCTATGCATGCATTGAATAAACTATAAATTTAATGTATTCCCTTGATAAAGCCTTTATCATTGTTGTCGAATGCTACTTTTCCTCCATCCATTGGCTTCAATTCATTGAATAGCTTCTTTTTCCTAGTCATATGTCTCAAACAGTCACTATCCATGAACCATGCATTTCCGGCATAGCTTTGAGACTTACCTGCTTTCAAAGCAACCTTTCTTCTTACCTTTTTGGTACCGAAATATTGGGTCCAATGGTGTTAGTGGAATTGTGTGTGGTAGAAGTTTGTGTATAGTCCTTGTGTTTTCATCTCACCTTTACACCTTTTGCTTACATCTTTTTGGTATAGCAATTATACACTTTATATCAAATTTTATTATAGAAATAGCAAGTCTTTGGGACTTTGCTAGGGGCATTATAATCCTCTGGTTTCTTTATCCAAGCATAACCCATGCACCTTCTAATGTTTGGATAATTTTCCCATTCTTCTATGAGATTCACTCCCTTGGAACATCTAGCAAATTTTTGTAAATTTTTATTGTATGACTATTCACAAGTAAGTCCCTTTTTGCTAGTTGGACCAGTCATTCTCATGAACTTGGCCATAGATTTTCCTAGGTTAGAGAATTTATTCAACATACTGTTTAATATCCCTATCTCTTTCTTTAGATTTCCAACTTCCTTTTTGTAAAGATATATTTTTTTCATCCAGTATAGAATTTACTTTGATAGTTGTGTCAAAATGTCTTTTCTTTTGAGTAAGTTTCTAGCTAAGTGATTCAAACTCATTGAAGAGAGAGTTATATGATTATTGTAACTCATCAAACACTTGAGCTAGAAGAGTCAGAACTATATGAGTAGTAGGAGTTTACCTCTGTCTCTTGCTCTGTTATACATTGCTCCTTGATGGTGATTTGATCTGTCAATTCATTCTCCATTTGGGCCATGCAACATACTTTTACGAGACTTCATTGTCACCTTTCTCACTTGAGCTAGTCCCTAATGATTCTTCATCATTCATGAACATTTCTCTGGCTTGATTTCTTGAGAACTTCCTTAAGTGTTCTTTTCTTTTCTATTATCTTTCTCGTTCATATTTACTTTTTCTTCATTGGGACATTCAAGACACAAGTGTCCGATCCCTCCACATCTAAAGCATATGGGGAGATCCCTCTTTCTTTTAGCCATTTTCTTTTATTGTCTAGGCAACTTAAGGTGCAGCCTCTACTACTTCTTGCAAACTTTCTTAAGTTTTCGACCAGCATGGCCATATTATCTTCAGATTATGATGTCGGATCACTACTGCTTTCTTTGGTAACTTTGAGAGCAATACTCTTCTTTGGTTTCACTGGCTCCTCCCTTTTGTTCTTGATCAACTTGTGTGACATCAGTGAGCTGATGAGATCGTCCACCAGAAGAGTGCTCAAGTCCTTTGCTTCCTCTATAGCTGTGATCTTCTGGTTCCATGATTCTGGTAGCGCCTTTAGTATCTTCATCACCTATTTAGAGTGTGTAACTTTTTTTCAATCCTTTCAAAGCATTAGTAACTTTAGAAAAATGAGCACACATTTCTGATATACTTTCTCCTTTCTTTATCTACAGTTCTCTAGGTCTCCTATTAAGATATTTCTTTTAGTTCTCTTGACTTGTGTGGATCCTTCATAAATAGACTCTAATCTATCCTAGATGCCTTTTGCAGTAGTGCAAGAGGTTAATCTATCAAACTCAGATGAAGATAGTCCACAAAATAAAGAGTTCATAGCCTTTGCATTATTTTGGACTAAGATGGCTTCCTTTTTGGTCCATTCATCTACTTCAATAGTGGGAAGAGTGATTCCAACTTTAATAGCCTTCCAAGATTCCATATCATTGGCTATAATGAATTGGTTCATCTTTAGCTTCCAGTAAGTAGAGTTTGTGCCATCAAATAGGGGTGGTCGGGTAGATGATTGCCCCTTGGTAAATATTTACAATGAGGATGAGGGGTTTACCATTGGATCACTATAAGTGTTTATATAGTTAGCTTTGATACCACTTGTTGGTCTCAAAGGTTAAGCAAAAACCCAAGAGGGGAGGGGTGAATTGGGTACTTAAAAATTATTTCTCAACCCCTTAAGGATTAATTGTCCCTCTAGCAATTTCTCTTTTATGTTAATGATATTTAGACTTGAAGCAAGTGAATTTGAAGCAAACTTGATGAGGATTCAAAGCAAGGATCGCATGATGTAAGTGATGGAGTTGTGGAGTTAAATAAGTGATTTGTCAATGACGGGAATTGAGTGAAGTAAAGTACTTGAGATTCAAGGTAAAAATATCATCACAAGGTAATAAAGGAGGAGTAATCAAAAGTGGTTAGCGAGGTGGCACCGGAAAAAAATTTTAAAAAATAATAATAAATAATAAAAATATGTATAGAAGGGGGCAACAAGGTGGCACCGTCGGCACCAGAAACCCAATATATCCCCCTCCCACTCGTGCCTAACAACTCACCTCCCTTCTCTCATAACCCAAAACCCCTCTTCTTCCCTTCTCTTCTCTACACTCCAACCCCTTCTTATCTACATCAAATCCCTCGCATTCCACCACCAATCTTACTTCATAAATCTCCCAAGCACATCAATCTTCATCCATCTCTCTCATTCCCAAAGTTCTCATCCACTTCTTCTTCTACATGCCATCTTCCAAGTTAGGTTCTCAAAGACACTTGAGCCTTAAAGAAACCAAGGTGAAATCAATCCTTTTTACTCCAATGTATTCATCTTAATCTTATATTGTATTTCCAAGAGAATGAGATGGGTTTTTTGTGAAAAGGTTGGTTTTCATGTTGCACATGAATTGTTTCATGAATTGCTTAAGAGAAGGTTGTATTGATTTTCAAGGTGGAATTTGTACCATGATCTACATGGGTGTATGTGCTTAGATTGGTGTAAAGTTTATGGTATTGTGAAGTGACTTTGTCCATATCTTGAAGGAGTTGGAATATGATCTTTGAAGGTTCATTTTGAGCTCATTGTTCATATGCATGTGCTTGGTTTTGAACTTATGAATGTGGCATGTGGGGTGAAGTTAAATTGAGCTCCTAGTGTTTAATGGAGTGTTTGGCTTATGATTTGTTGAATTTATATGCTTAATGCTCTATGAAATGTTTATGGGAGTATTGCCAAGTATGTACGATGCATTGAAATTGTGTGTGAATGAGCACTGGCAATAATAGACAATGATGCAGATTAACTTCCTGATGGATCATGGTGATTAGTCATTGTTCCAAAACTACAAGTTTTTCTAGGATGTAGGCTTGGTTTTCTTTCCCACTCTAGTTTTTCAACCATTCCCTCCACAAGCTAATGATGAAGAGTCAGATTCCTATTCTGATGATTGATTTGAGACAATTTAGGGAAGTCCTTGGTTCTAATGTTTTCTTTTCTCATTGAGGACAATGTTTAGTTCAAGCGTGGGGGAGTAGTTGTTTGTTTTGTTTAGGTTTTGTGTTTTTTTTAGAGTGTCTTAGTAGAGTGTTTTATTTAAGTTTGAGTCACTGAGTCTATTTTTGGGAAATTTACATTATGACTATCAGGATTTGCCTCTAAAAGCAATTGTGTCCCAATGTGTTGAAATTAATTGGGATATCTCTCTCTTATCAATCACTAGCATACTGAGTTTTTGATTACCATTGCATATAATTTAGGAAGAAGGATAAGCACTCCTTATGATCTACTGATTCTTGTACAAAATTCTTTCTTCCTCGTGACTGATAAAAGTTTTCATCCACATTATGTCATAGTCATGCAAAGTGTATGCAAATTAGCTAACAACGTTGTGAATTCATTGACTTATTTTGATTGACACAAGCATGTTAGAACTTGTTTGAGTATCCCTTAAGACGAAATCCTAGACAACATGTTTACTTGGAAGTGATCTAGGCGTTCTTTAATTAGTTTGAGCCTTTCAAGCTAACCTAGTACATTCATGTTACTATAGTCCACATTGAGCTTGATGAAAAGAATGGCATGTGCAAAGCATGTGAAAAACCGCCATTTGAATCTTCATATTTAGCCTCATTATGCAAAACTATTTCACCTGAAAAACTATGTGTTACCTATTAAGAGACATTTTATGCTTATGGTTGTTGATAGGTATGAATGAAGTAAAAGAAGATAAGTTTGGGGATGTGAAAATTTGAGTTTGCCATAATAGAAAAAGAAAACAAAGGATAAAAGAAAGACAAGTCAAGTAAAGAAATATGTTTTAAAGGGGGGGATCACTTCCATCAAAGAAAAAGAAAATGAGTTTGGGGGTGTGATAGTAATACAGCCCAGAATTTAGAAAAAAATAAAGAAAAGCCCAACAAAAGTTAAGAGAGTGAACAATCTTGTGTAAGTTTATTATGTCTCTTACTTTGTTGATCTTTACTTCCTTTCTTTGTTAGCTAAACCAAAAGCCCCATTACAAGCTTAGCTAAGACCTATTGATCCAAGTGAATAAGAGTTATCTACATTAGTGGAGAGCGATTATGAAAAGAAACTTTATGATGTGTTTTGTGAAAATTATTAGAATCATTAGTTCACATATTGTAAGTTGACAAGTATGCATGAAGCATAAGAGTGGCATAGCACACACATTCACAATTTTCACTACATAACAGAATTGACGAAGTATGAGTTTCAAGTAATTATTTTGTAAGTGTTTTGACTAAATTCTAAATTATGTATACATGTGTAATTTGTCTAGCATGTGTTTGATTATTCGAGAGGGAGGTTATTCTAATTTTTTCACTAGTTTGGTTGCTAATTTTGCTTGAGGACAAGCAAGGGTTTAAGTTTGGAGGTATTTGATGAGTGAGTTTTATTCATCTATATTTTATATATTTAAGCTTAATTTCATGCAATCTTTGATTAGTTTTATGTTGATTTCACATATTTTTATTGTGTGTTTAGGTGGAGTGGAGAAAAGGAGAGAAATCAAGCTAAATTAAAGCACCAAAGTAGCAAAGGAAGTTAAGTGTAGAAGCAATAGAGCAGAGTTGAAGAAGTGAAGTGGCAGAATGGACAGCGTAGTGGCGCCACCGATGTCAACAGCTAATCTAATAGTAGATTTTGTATTTTTTTTAATTATGCAGAATTGCTACATTTTTAGCCTATTTTTAGTAGTATTTAAGGATCCTTTTGAGAATTCTTAAGGGAGCTTTGCTAAATGAGGAGTTTCTAGGTTTTTCTTGGAGGCTACTCTTAGGAGATTTTGTGGAGCAATGAGGGAGGATTCAAAGAGAGTGAAGGCGATTCAACAAAGCTAATTACAGTATGATGATCTTCATGAAAGGAGTATCTTTTATTTTCTTCATAAACTAATTCCTTCTTTCTAGGGTGAAGATGTAGCCCTTTTTTATGTACCTTGTTGATTTGGATTATTGATTATTTAATACAAGTCTGTATTTTTATTCATGGGTTTTATTTCAATCATTTGATTTGTATGATTGCTTGATCACCAATTTCATAAATCTTATTGATTGTCGATGCATGGTTTAGGTGCACACCTAAACAACCATAAGCTTTCTTGAATGAGAAGAGTAGAAGACAAGGAGGTGCACATCTAATGTACAAACTATAGGTTTTCATATCAATTATGTTACACACCATAGGTAATTGGAACGAGTAAAAGTGCTTAATTTAAATGAGCACACCAAATGGTAATAATCATATAATAGAAAGAACGAACCCAAGCAAGCATTGAATCCAATATCCAAATAGCGAGAGAAGTCATTAAGTGGTGAAATATAAACCCTAAACCTTTACCACTTACAATCTATCCTATATCATTTTATAGCCCTAGATTTCTAAATATCTTTTAGTTTATTAGTCTCATTAGTTCAAACCAACAATCCATCATTTCAAAATTAGTTTTAGTTAGTAACTCAATTTAATTAAATTAGTTGATTGTGCTCTGTGGGATCGACCCTTGCTCACACACATTGTACTACTATACACTTGTGCACTTGTGAGATATTATAATTTTAACCATCAGGAAAGTTTCTAAGAATTAAATGCAGAACTAAACGATCTTCCCAATGGTGGTTAAGACCCTTCAAAGAAAGTTGAGGAAGGTTTGAATGCTAGGCTCTTGACTCTTGAAGGATTGCAGAAAATTTAGGTCAGATCAGTAAATGCTCTCAAGAATATTTGAATAATTTTCTCAATACTTGGGTTGCTTTTTCTTACTCCAACGATGCTCCATTTATAACCTACTTTGAAATCTAGTCGTTCATGGTAGGTGAGTTCCATTAATGATAAAAAACATTCTAATTGGCATTTTTGAATTCTCTGACTTTTGCTAAATCCTTGTAGGTTGGAATGCCTACAGCGCTAACCTTAAAGAAGATGATTTCTAGTTTCTTAATAAGCTATGGTCGAAGTATTGTTGGAATGGCTAACGTTTTCAACAATATGGAAAGAATGTTATTAATGCTGAGTGAAGACCAATGATTCATCCTGAACATTGCTCTTCTTTTACTTGTGACAAACGAAGTATCCATCCAGCTGTTCATAAGACAATGTTCCTTTGTCTTCTGGTTTGTCTATCGTAAGTAGCAAATGAATCATCCTTTCCAGTGCCAGCATACGAGTAATCCTTTCTAATGCTCTATCTTGTGATTGGTCTGATGAACTATAGAAGCATGGTTATCTTGTGTCTTCAGCACTTTGGCTATTGGGTTGTTTGTTGTAAGTAACAGATGGAGTGTTGGAGCATGGATGGATTTCCTTCATTAATTTATCTGATGGATGACAGAATAAGCTTCAAGGCGCAGATGAATTTTCCTCATGGATTCATCTATTGCATTATCTAGTGAGTTTATTTTTGAACAAACAAAACTTTTTTGCTCTACCAGATGAATTTTTTCGCTCTGCCAAATGATTCTTATTTCTCTGCTTTGTCTATTGATAGCGGATCATCATTGGCTCGCATAATCTTTAATCAAGTTTTGTTTATCATCAAAACCTTGCATTTATAACAACGTTCTCCCCCTTTTTGATGATGATAAATATGGATTAAAAAATTATCTCATAACAGATAATCTCCCCGTGAATGTATGCAAATAAAAAATTGCTTCCAGTGTTTAGTCATTCCACAATTTGCTATCTTCTAATGTTTCCTTGTCTTGTTTTATATATATTCTCCCCTTGATTATTGGGAATGATCTCTCCTTGATTAGTTAAACATTATGCATGATTTTATTTCCTTTTTGAGATAATTTGAATATTCTTTCTTTCCCCCTTTTTGTCAGAAGCAAAAAGAAAACATCCATTCCAAGTAAGATACTCACACAAAGAGAAGTAGCTAGAGAATAATGAAAATATTTTAGCTCATTTAGTACAAACAAAGCTATAGAAAGAAGACAAACAACCTAGCCTATTTAGAAAGAATAGGAGAGGTTGTGTGCATGATCGTGGAGGAGGGGGTGGTGGTGAACTTTGTATCATAGTGAGCGAGATATAAAGTTTCAAGGAAGGGAAGAGGGAAAGGAGATGATAGTGAGGCTATTGGAGCCTTCTTTCTCCTCTCATTAAGAGCACAACTAATGATGAAGTTGGATCCAGGGGCAAAAATTGTTGAGATATGAGTTATATTTTTGAGAGCCACATCTTGAAGAGAAATACTTCTGATGGTAGAGATGATTTGGAATATTGTTATAAGCAGAAGTAATATCATCCCAGCAAGAGGAGCAAGGAGACATCCTTGGATGCTTTAATTTCCACCACACAATGATCTGCCTTCCATATCTTCCTTCTAAATGCCCTTCCCTAAGGTATTTCATCTTTGTGGTGTAGAGAAGGATAGTGATTCAGGGATTAAAATAGATTGAATATGGGGGCTATACAAGGTAGTTGATGTGATTTTCAAGAAAGAGAGAATAACTCATGCTAAAAATAGAATTGGATGTGATAATCATAGTAGTAATTAATTCTAGTAAGAAAATAAGGTGTACTCAACCTCAAAAATTCAAATTTAAATGAAGTGCAAATAGAGCACTGTATACGAATAACTTGCTTCTTCTATGACAAAGTTTAGCCTCAAGGCAATATATTCAATATTGCAATTTGAAGTACCGAAGCATTAGAGATTTTACTTTCAGATCATCACATTAGTTATGTCTAATTCTCATCTAATGTTGCTAAAGGTATCTAATATAAACTATCAGCAAGTTGATCACTTGTGGGCACATATTCTAGACATATATCATATTTTCCAATATGATCTCTATTAAAGTGGTGCCTAATTTAAATATGTTTGGTTCTTGAGTGTAGGACAGGATTCTTTGTCAAGCATATGATACTAGTGTTGTCATATTTAATGGTATGTCTCTATAGCTTAGTCCATAATCGAGAAGTTGTTATTTCATCCACAACAATTGAGCATAACAACTTCCATCTGCTATATATTAATCCTTTGCTATAAAGAGAGAAACACTAGTTTATTTTATAGAGAACCATGATACTAAACTATGTCCTAAAAATTGACAGGTTCCGATAATACTTCTTTTATCAACTTTGTATGCTCCAAAATCAGTATCCGAATATCCAATGAGTTCAAAATCAATTCTTTTGGGATAATAGAGTCTTAGATTTGGTGTGTCAACTAAATACTTAAAGATTTATTTCACTATAGTAAGATAAGATTCTCTAGGACTAGACTAAAATCTAGCACATAAACATACACTAAAAAGAATATCTTGCATAGATGAAGTAAGGTAAATAAGAGACCCAATCATACTTCGGCATTGCTTTTGTTGTGATCTATAAGTTTACTTTTTTTGTCTTTGTCCAGCCTTATTGATGTGCTCATTGGAGTGCTTGCTGCCTTGATATCTTCCATTTTGAGCTTCCTTAGCATTTCTCTAGGATATTTGGATTGACAAATGTAGTTTTCATCATCTCTTTGCTTGATTTGCAATCCAAGGAAGTAATTCAATTCTCCTATCATACTCATTTTAAATTCAGCCTGCATGATCTTTGAGAAATCTTCACGGAGTTTTTCATCAGGAGCTCCAAATATAATGTCATCCACATAAATTTGAACCATCAAGATATCATTATCAATATTTTTGATAAACAAAGTATTGTCAACCTTTCCTCTTTTGCATTTATGATTACTTAAGAATTTACTCAACCTTTCATACCAAGCTCTTGGAGCTTGTCTTAAGGCCATACAATGCCTTGGTGAGCTTATAGATATAATCAGGTTGATCATCATTTTCAAGACCAGGAGGTTTTTCTACATACACTTCTTCACTTAAATATGCATTCAGAAATGTACTCTTTATATCCATCTAAAATAACTTAAAGTTCTTATAGGATGCAAAATTGACTAACATTATAATGGCTTCTAATCTATCTACAAGGGCATATGATTCTTCAGAGTCAACTCCTTCTTGAGAGTACCATTAGCAACTAATTGTTTCTTGTTTCTTACAACTAACCCACTATCATCCAGTTTATTTCTGAATACCCATTTAGTCTAATTACATCAACATTTTCTAGTTTTTGAACTAATTTTCATACTTTGTTCCTCTCAAACTGGTTAAGCTCTTCTTACATTGCTACCAGTTTTCAACATTCAAAGCTTGATCAATGTTAGTTGGTTCTATTGTAGAGATAAAAGCATAATGACCACAGACATTTTGCATAGACATTTTTGTTTTGACATCGTCATATACATTTCCTATGATTTGTTTTCTAGAATGAGTAGTAACATGTCTCAAATCAGTAGGATGCTAATAAGAAACATTACCTATTCTTACCTCCTCATCATTTTCTGAACTCTGCATGTCCATTTGTGCCAACCTCTTAATCCTTCAATTTGAGCTTCTTCATATTTGATGCAATTTCATCTACATCACTATCACACTCCTTTCTCGTGGTTATATTTGCTTCATCAAATTCAACATGTACAGACTCTTCTACAACCTGTGTTTTCTTAGTGTATACTCTAAATGCTCTACTATTGGAAGAGTAACTAAGAAAGATAACTTCATCGCTTTTTGGATCAAATTTTCAAAGATTATCTTTTCCATTGTTCAGCTCATAGCATAAGGATCAAAAGGGATGAAGATATGATATGTTTGGTTTTCTTCCTTTCCAAAGCTCATATGAGGTTTTCTTTATGATTGCTCTTATGGTAACCTTGTTAAGCACATGGCAAGCAATACTAACTGCTTCTCCCAAGAACCTTTTGGACAATTTACTTTCATTCAACAAAATGGTTCTTTCCATTTTTTTTAATTGTTTGATTCTTTCTTTCAACAACTCCATTTTATTGAGGAGTTCTAGGGGATGAGAAACTATGCTGAATTCCTATTTCATCACAAAAATCAATGAATTTTTTATTCTTGAATTCACCACTATCATCACTGCGGATGGATACAATTGATATTTGTTTCTCATTTTGAACTAGTTTTGAAAATGTATAAAACATTGAAAATGCTTTATCCTTGCTAGTCAAGAGAATTAACCATGTAAATCTAGAGTAGTCATCGACTATCACATATACATATCATTTTTCTCTAAGGGTGAATATGTTTGATGGTCCAAATAGATTCATATGCAATAGTTCTAAGGCTCTAGATGTAGATACTTTATTTTTAGGATGGAAAGATACTTTGGACTATTTTGATAATTGACAAGATTTCTATATTTGATTTTTATCATAGTTTAATTTTGGTAGACCAATCACGAGATCCTTTTTCCATAAAGTTTTGATATTTGACATATTGATATGTCCCATCCTCTTATGCCATCCCATAGATCATCCTTGATTGCAACTAAGCATTTTCTAACTATATCATCTATTTGTACTAGATAAATATTTTCATGCCTTTTTCCGCTGAATAGTAAATTGCATTTACTAAATACATTACATGTAGATGGTTTAAACACAACCTTATGACCCTTGTCACATAATTGACTAATGTTTAGCAAATTGTGCTTGAGTCCTTTTACATATAGTACATCCTCTAGGCATGCATTGAATAAACCATAAATTTTACCTATTCCCTTGATAAGGCCTTTATCATTGTTGTCGAATGCTACTGTTCCTCCATCCTTTGGCTTCAATTCTTTGAATAGCTTCTTGTTCCTAGTCATATGTCTCAGACAATCACTATCCATGAACCATGCATTTCCAAATGTAGTTTTGAATCTTACCCACATTCAAAGTAAGTTTTCTTCTTACCCTTTTGGTACCCAAGTATTGGGTCCAATGGTGTTAGTGGAATTGTGTGTGGTAGAAGTTTATGCACAGTCTTTGCGTTTCAATCTCATCTTTGCACCTTTTGCTTGCATCTTTTTGGCATAGTAATCATGCACTTTATGTTCAATTCTGTTGTAGAAATAACAAGTATTTGGGACTTTGCTAGGTGCATTATATTCCTCTAGTTTTTTTACCTAGGGATAACCCATGAACCTTCTAATATTTGGATAATTTTCCCTTTCTTCTGTGAGGTTCACTCTCTTGGACCATCTAGCAAATTTCTATAATTTTCATCATCCGACTGTTCATAGCCAATTCCCTTTTTGCTAATTTGACCAGTCATTCTTATGAACTTGGTCACAGATTCTTCTAGATTAGAGAATTTACTCAACATACTGTTTAATATCTCTATCTCTTTCGTTAGATTTTTAACTTCCTTTTATAGAGATAAATTTCTTTCAACCAGTATCAAATTTACTTTGACAGTTGTGTCAAAATGTCTTTTCTTTTGAGTAAGTTTCTGGCTAAGTGATTCAAACTCACTAAAGAGAGAATTATAAGATTATTGTAACTTATCAAACTTTTTGCATCTGACACAAGTGCTATTTGAGCTTGAAGAGTTTGAACTATATGAGTAGTATGAGTTTACCTCTGTCTCCAGCTCCGCTCCTTGATGGTAATTTGATTTGTCGATTCATTCTCCATTTGCGCATGTAGCATATTTTTGTGAGGTGTCCAACTTCATTATCACCTTTCTCACTGATGATTCTTCATCATTCACGTAGATTCCTTAGTCTTGGTTTCTTGAGGATTTCTTGGAGTGTTTCTTTTCTTTACTATCATCTTTCTCATTCATATTTACTTTTGCTTCATTGGGGCATTTGGGGGATATGTGTCCGATCCCTCCACATCTATAGCATGTGGGGAGATCATTCTTTCTTTTAGCTATTTTCTTCTGTTGTCTAGGCTGTCTCCTTGAGGTGTTGCCTCTGCTACTTCTTGTAAATTTTTTGAAGTTTCTGACCATCATGGCCATATCATCTTCAGATTATGATGCCGGATCACTACTGCTTTCTTTGGTGACTTTTATACCAATAATTTTCTTTGGCTTTACTGGCTCCTCCTTTTTGTTCTTGATCAGCTCATGTGACATCTATGTGCTGATGAGATCGTCCCCCAGAAGAGTGTTTAGGTCCTTTGCTTCCTCTATAGCTGTAATCTTCTGGTTCCATGATTTTGGTAGTGCCCTTAGTATCTTCATCACCTGTTCAGTATTTGTGACTTTTTTTCCAATCCTTTCAAAGCATTAGTAACTTTAGAAAAATGAGTATACATTTCTGATACACTTTCTCCTTCCTTCATCCTAAAGTTTTCTAGTTCTCCTATCAACATATTTCTTCTAGTTCCCTTAAGTTGTGAGGTTCCTTCATATGCAGCCACTAATTTATGCTAGATATCTTTTGTAGTAGTATAAGAGGATGCTCTATCAAACTCAAATGAAGATAGTCTATGAAATAAAAAGTTCATAGCCTTTACATTAGTTTAGACTAAGGTGACTTCTTCTTTGGTCCATGCATTCACTTTAGTAGTGGGAAGAGTGATTCCAACTTTAATAGCCTTCCAATATTCCATATCATTGGTTATAATGAATTGGTTCATCCTTACCTTCTAGCAAGCAAAGTTAGTCTCATCAAATAGGGGTGGCTAGGTAAATGACTGCCCCTTGGTGAATATTTGCAATGAGGATGAGGGGTTTGCCATTAGATCACCACAAGTGTTTATGTAGTCAGCTCTAATACCACTTGTTAGTCCCAAAGGTTAGGCAAAAGTCCAAGAGGGCAAGGGCAAATTAGGTACCTAAAAATTATTTTTCAACCCCTTTAGGATTGATTATCCCTCTAATAATCAATCACTCGATCAAGAAATGCATAAATAAATAAGATACAATGATTTTTATAGTGGTTCAAGTAAACACTTTGCTCCACTCTTCCAAGAACACTTTTCTCTTAGTTTCTTGGGTTCCACTATTCCCAATAGTAAAATACAATAGTGCTCTTAACATTCTTCTAGATTCCAGCTCTAGGGGCATAAACAGTGCTCCCAGCACTGTTTTAAATTCTAGCTCTAGGGAGTGTATTCACATTGCTCCTAGCACTCTTCTAGATTCTAACTCTAGGGGGCCTATTCATAATGCTCTCAGCACTCTTCTAGATTTCAGCTATAGAAAGCATCAATAAAAAAGTCTTGTCTACACTCGAATAGTCACAACTCTTCTTGAGTCGAGTCTCAACCACTAGCTAAAGGAATTTTACAAAGAATAAAAATCAGAAGTTTAAGCAAAAGAATTTCTCAGTAAGCACAGGGGAAGGTTTCTGAAAATTAAATACAAAAGTAAATGATCTTCCCAAAGGTGGTTGAGAGCTATCAAAGAAAGTTGAAGAAGATTTAAATGCTAGGCTCTTGACTCTTGAAGAATTGTAGAAATTTTAGCTTAGATCAGTAAATACTCTCAAGAATATTTGAATGATTTTCTTAATACTTGGGTCACTTCTTCTTGCTCCAATGATGCTTCATTTATAGTTACTTTGAATTCTAGTCATTGATGGTTGGTTAGCTCCATTAATGATAGAAGACATTCTGATTAGCGTATTTTGAATTCTTTGACTTTTGCTAAATCCTTGTATGTTGGAATGCCTGTAGCGCCAACCTTGGAGAAGATGATTTCTAGTTTCTTAATAAGCTCTGGTTGAGGTATTACTGCAATAACTAACTTTTTCATTAATATGAAAAGAACATTATTAATGCTGAGTGAAGACCAATGATTCGTCCTAACAATTGTTTATCTTTTACTTATGACCAATGAAGTATCTGTTTAGCTATTCATGAGATAATGTTCCTCTGTCTTCTAGTTTATCTTTCATAAGTAGCAGATGAATCATCCTTTCAAGTGCTAGCAAACAAGTAATCCTTTCTAATACTTTGTCTTGTGATTTGTATATTGAACTATAGAAGCACAGTTATCTTATTTCTTCAGCACTTTGTCTATTGGGTTATCTGTTGTAAGTAATAGATGGAGTGTTGGAGCACAGATGGATTTTGCTTCATTACTTCGTCTAATAGATGACAGACTAAGCTTCAACTTTGTCTGTTGGACTATCTATTGAGTTTATCTTTGAATAGAAGAAACTTTGTTACTTTACCAGATGAATTTTTTTGTCTTGCCATACGATTCTTATTTATCCGCTTTGTCTGTTGACAGTAGATGACCATTGGCTCACTTATGATAGACGAAGTCTTTGTTCTACCACATGATCCTTTCATTTCTCCGCTGGAAGATCTTCACTCCTTTGTCTATTCGCATCAGATGACCATTAGCTTAACTATGTCTTGCTTGTGATAGACGAAGTTTGTTATATGCATGCTATTTTGCAGCCATCAGATATAATCTTCTTCTTTGATAGACAATTGGAAACAGTCAAATCTTTTTTATTCATGCTTTGTCTATTAGTGATACTTTGTCTTTTGCTTCTTTATTTACCAAAGCCTTGTTGCTATGGAATATGTTTTCTATGCTCATTTTTCTTAAGACCTGCAACTTGATTTTGCATGCTAAAATCTGTGCAACAACCATCAGTTTATAATCTTTAATCAAGTTTTGTTTATCATCGAAACCTTGCATTTATAACAACAGTCACTTTTTCTTATTCATTTGTGAATGTATGATTGATGGGTCCGTGTTTCCAATGATGTTTATTTTACTATGTGGATGTGTGGATTGCTAGGGATAGCAAGTATCCCGTGAATTTACATTGATTTGTGTTTATTATCTTTTCTGAATGTGTGGATTTTGGGGATAAAGAGTATCCCGTGCTTTTATATAAAATAATTTTTATTATATTATGTAAATGCATGGATTGATGAGCATAATGAGTATCCCATGACTTTCTTAATTGATGAGGATAATGACTATCCCATGACTTTCTTAAGTTATATTTGTTATATTGCATTGTGGATTGAAATGATGAAATTGTGTTTTGCTATGCAATGGCTTTAAATGATTTACATATGTCTAATTGAAATGTTCTTGATATTTCATTGCTTTCCATTCTATCATGAGTCATGAATCATGATGGACATGATTATGTTATGTGGTATGTAATGATATGATGTCTGATGGAGGATGTTTAAATGGATGGGTGGTTGTTATATGATTTGTAATGATATTATGTTAGATGGGGGATGTTAGGATGGATGGAGGAATAATATTATGTGAGATGTGGGGGTTTGGACAGATGGATAGTAAAGATGTAAATGAATGACTTGAGATATACTTTTGGTGGCATTGGGCCCTTATAGGCCATAAATGATATGCCAAGATGGCACTAATATGATACGACACCCGTGGGGTGTTGCCTTGCTTGGATGGCTTAGTTACGATCTAATATAACACCTATGGGGTGTCGCCCTACCTGAATGACATGGTTATGATATGATATGACACCTGTGGGGTGTCACCTTACTTGGATGGCACAATTATAATATGGATATGACACCCATGGGGTGTCATCCTGCTCGAATGACACGATTATGAATATGATATGACGCCCATGGGGTGTTTGGATGTATTTGAATGTCATGCCATTTAATATTTGAATAGAACTAATTATAATTTATGAGGAAGTAAATGATGAATATGTTTTAAAGAGAAGGAATTGTTGATAACAAGGTATTTAGAATGATAAGTTTAGATGGGAATGAATTGATGATGAGATTGGACATTGTAATGATATAATGTTAATGAATACAAATGGATGTGAGTGACTTGATGATGAGGTGATACATGAGTCTTGATTATGAGGATGAGTACCAGTGAGGTTGCATATGAATTAGGATTATGAAAATGTGTGCATCATGAGCATGTGGACAATGTTGCATTGTCCTACACTATCATGAAATTCCATATGTCATGGAATTGTTTATGTATTACAATTAATAATGATTCCCCAATGCTTTATTTACTATTGTTTTCCATTTTAGCTACTTATTGCATTTGCCCGAACTCACACCTCTTATTTTTAATTTTTAGTTGACAAGTCAATTAATGGAGCCCAACTGGGGTTGGTGCTCATGATGAGGATTTGAAGAAGACCTTCATGGTGTATTTTTAATGAATTTGGGGCTAGTAGTTCCCCATAATAAATAGAAAATTTGTAGTTAATGAAAATTCTAGCAATGATGTATATTCAATTGTATTTGAGGAAATTGTATGGGCATGTCATGATAGTAGAATGTATGGGATGTATGTGAATGTTTTTTTGTAGAGGTCTAGTGTAACACCTAGGGTGTTTAATTTTTTATAATTATGTGCTTGAATACATTGTTGTTGTCTCAAGTATACTTATACTGAGGCATTAAGGTGATGAAGATTCTTTTGAAATAAAATAACTCAGATAGGTATGAATGGTATATTCATGAAGTGTAATTGTACAAGTTAAATTATATACAAATGATCATGTGAATTGATTCTCAATTATTTAAGGCATAATTTTTATGTATTATACGAATATTCAGTGGAAAAAACCATGGCAAAAAGGTATGAAAAGTAAAGAAACCAAATGGAGAAGGCACAAAATATAGAAATTTGCAAAGTTGTGATGAACTTATTATGGTAATTTAATAATATTGTTGAGGGAAAAAATTATACATTTTAAAGTGTTAAGAAAAGGTGGGAAAAATCATGAGGAAATGTATAAGAAAACAGGTTGGAAAATAAGTGAAATATAGGGTGAAACATATTCTGGTCTGTGATGCCCAAATTTACGCTGCGGCGTTGTTTTGCAAAGGTGGAGTAAGGAGGGCCAGCAAGTTTTTGCACCATAGCACAGGAAAATTGAACTGTAGTGCCATTTTCCAAAAAGGGGCATCCGGGCGGCTAGCAGGAATTGGCGCCATGGTGCAGGTGTGGTAGGTTGGTGGAGCATCATTTTTTCCTATTTTTAAGGGCTTTAGCTCTTCTTTCTTCCCCAATTCGACTACTCCTCTCCTCCCTCTCATCCCAACTCAGTTCCCAGCCCCTTTTGCCCCATGTTTATTTCATTTTAACAATGATCTACACAAGTTTAGTCGAAAACCCCATTCCCCATGGATTTAAACTCAAATCCATTCATTTAGACGAGGGAGATTGGTAGAAAAATCATGTTGTTGAGATTCATATAGAATATTTATGGATTTGAGCATGGGTTCTTGCTTTGAGAGGATGGTATGCATGGAAGTGAAGGAAAGTTCATTTATTTGCAAGTTAATTGTGGTTTTGATTAATTAGGGTTTATATCAAATTCATGAACAGTGAAATTTGGGAAAATTTTGAAATAATTGATATGAAAATCATGAGGAAAATAATTAAATTGTGATGTATAACATTTTTAGATGATTGTGCATGAGAAAATCCAATTATGGCATTGAATAGTAGTCGAATGCATAGTAAAAGGGAAAATTCATGTTTATGGTGTTTTAGCAGTCAATTAATTGAATTAAAAGCTTAGCTGGCTTGCCTTTATAGATAATCACATGTTGTTTGAGTTGTATGAGGAGTGTGTATGGTTAGGAATGCATATGTATTGTTCGATGAAATATCAAAATGTGAAAGAAGAGTATATGTAAAGGGTTTGATTATAACCTTAAAATCCTAATAAAGTAGGATGAGGGATTAACATATATGGAGTGTAAATGCTTGAGAAATAGAGTTATTTTAATGTTGTATATACTAAATATCCACTTGATAATGTAAGGGATCTATTGTATTCTGATTTTTGCAAAATTATAAGGTGTTTGATTGACTAGTTCCATTGTATCAGTTAATTGGCTGTAGATGGGCCATGAATTCAGTATTAAAACAAAGAAATGAATGTATTGAATAAAGGCTTGTACGAGATTAAGTCAAGAGCCATATCGATGATATTAATGTGAAAATTTATACTAAAGATTCATTTGGAAATGCACTTAGAAATCATGTCAAGAATGGATAGATTGTGACACTTAGAAATTGTGTTTAAATAACTGGAGATGGCTCAAATAAAACTGCTCTTATATAAGAAATAATCTTAAATTGAATTGTGGTATATGTGATATGTGTATGGCTATTGGAGCACAGATTAGAAACAAAAAGGTTAAATAGAGAAGTTATGGAATCAACCTCCATTGATGGTAAGTAGGCATTTTTCTAATATATGGAATGATGGGATTGTGAGTATCCCATGAATATGGCTACCATGTTTTAAGAATGTTAGTTTTACTGTGTAAAATGTGAATTGTGGGGATAATAAATTTCTCTTAACTACATGTATGTTATTTTCCAAACTACTAGTGTGTTATGTTGTGAAGAAATGGGGGATAGAGAGTTTCCCGAGTTGATATATAATGAATGAATAATGTTGATTATGGATGAACATGTTATAGGGATACCAATATCCCATAATTACATTGAGTTATGTGATTACATGATGTTTTGATTGGAATGATGGAATTTTATGAATCATGATGATAGGGAAAATGGAAATTTTTTACAACGCTTAAAATTTGATAAATTACAAAGCTATACATGTTATGGATGTGAACATGTGTTATATGGCTTGATCATTGATTATTATGTTGCCTACTTACTAACTTCACTTAGATTCACCCTAGTTTATTAAAAATTTAGCGGACAGGTGGAATAATGGAGCTCAAGTTCAGAGTTGAAGGTCATTAATGTATTTGAAATGGTGATATAATTGTAAATTCATGAGATTTAATGTATGATGTGATAGTTATGTATAAAGTTATTGTATCAGCATGTCATTGTGATAGATTATAAACTTTGTACAAATCCCATATGCCATTTCCCATCGTGATATAATTTCAGTTTTGGACTAGGAGATGGATGTGTGGTTTAAGATTATTTATAGTTGTTTAATTATGATATGGTATGATTTACAAATGCATGAGTTTAAACCTTCAAAATACAAGGTAGACTTTGCCTAATTTTTGGCTGATTATTTCCCTAAAATATAGGAAAATTATAGGAAATTGGCGAAATGCATAGGCTTGAGGGCAGGGCATGACAGAATGGTATTAGAACCAGAGACTTATCTATGTGATAAGTCTTGATAATTTTTGTGATAGCATTAAATACTAGGATCATTATGGCAATGGCAAAAGGAAATGGAAAATGACATGTCTAGTACAAGTTGGCAAACCCATGAGAACATGAAAGAATGTTATTCTAAGGATATGGTATCTCTGATGAGTTTGGGTTGTAACTGGGTTGATGAGGCATGTATTTTAGTAATGATGACTTACTATGGTGATGTTGAAAGAATATGTTTCATCTTGATGAATATTCATATGCTAGTGATGAGAGAATGTATGCAGTGGGGTATGAGTGCATACTACATCATCGTGGAACTTAAAATGCTATGAATTTGAGAATAATAATTGTGAATGGATGTACTAATGCTAACATGAAGTATGCATGAAAAAGGAATGTTGATTTTGAATATGTTTAATCATGTATATTGATGTGTGAGATTGAATAAGAGATGGTATGATGAGAATTCGTACAATTTGAATGTGTGGATTGTATGGTGTTGTCATGAGTTATAGCCCATTATGTAGTTGCTCTGGTATTAAATTGTAACACTTAGGGTGTTAAATTTTAAGAAATTACATGTTGAAATGCATTGCAATTGTTTTTACTAAAATTACAATGGTGAACTAAGGTGAAGCAATGTGTTTTGAAATGAAATAATCCAAGTTTGTATGAATTTCACATGAGTAACATGTAAGTACGCGAGTTTAAGCACATGTGTATGATTATATGACCTGATTATAAGTTAATTAAGGCAAAATTATGATGCATTTTATGTTATTTTTATGTGGAATAAATGATGCTAGAAAATGGGAGAAAGAAGGCTTGAAATGAAGTGGAAAAGAGGAAGAAACGAGGGCCAACAAGGCAGATGCTGCAACGCCAGAAAGGAGGCTATGATGTGGAATCATGAAAGGTGAGGTGAACAGGCATCCAACATATTTGACGTTGTGACATCAAATTACATGCAACAACATCAGATCAAAGAAGAGGGCAGGGTAGCGATATTAGTGAATTCAACGTCGTGGAGTTGGCTGGAGGCTAATGTCAGTTAGCCGACTTCTTAAGCTGTTCTCCATTCCATTTTTCATTTAATCTGATTAGTTTCTTCTCCTTTGTCCCAAACTTCAAACCCTAGCCCTACTTAGCCTAAATTCATGTCATTTTAGCTTGGAAAATTCCTTATTTGGGTAGAGAATCACTTGGTGTTTCCCTTAGACCCAACTTTTGAGAGTTCAAATAGTGGAAAATGGAAGAAAGTTTGATTTTCTTCAATTGGAGGGAGCTATTTGGAGCATGGAGTGTGGATTCTCATCCATCGGAGGAAACCATGCCTATAAAGCATGGTAATTCATTTTCCCTTAATCAAATTCATAGATTTGGAAAGCTAGGGTTTTGTAGATTTTGTGAATGGTGGATTTTGGGGAGGAAATGGTAGAAATGATGTGGGGTTTTGGGGGGAAAGTGGTTAATGAACAAATTATATTATGTTGTAATCAAATTGAGTATAAAAAATGAGAATTCATCTTAAGCTAGGGTTTGTGAATAATAAAATTTGGGGGTTTGTATATTTTTTATGTAATTATTATGAGAAAATTGATTAAGACATAGATTATGGTGGTTTAGACTTGTTCATAAAGATGGAAAAGTTGATTTTGGGCCATGACCTAAGTAAAGGCTAGAAAGGGCTTTGTGTGATTAAGCAGCTGAATCATTGATTTATGGGCTTAATTACTTGTAAGTAAGCTTAATTACTTGTTAATTGAATGCTAGAGTTATTATATATTGGTGGTGCTGTCGTGGGCACACCAAATTTAGAACCTTGCTCCAATCTAATTTTCTGTAGTAGTGTGAGTAAG
>JAYJMB010073350.1:0-68363 GCA_036873735.1 Pouteria campechiana | reverse complement strand
TCTTGATGTTGTATAGCCTACTTATGTACTTTATTTAATTAATATTTTTATTATTATTAAAATATATTATTTAAATATATATATGGGGAATATTTCAGTAATATATGTATTACTGAAGTGCATTAGTACAACTTTTTCATTTGAGCCTCACTTTAATAATTTTATAAAATCTGGCCCAACCAATAATTTTATCATTATCTATTTAGACAAGGCCTCAAAGATCATATGAAGAAAAAGCTTACGTTGATCATAAAATTAAAATCAATTTAAGAATGAATTTCAATAAATTAAAATTTATTGATCATTTAAAGGGGTTCACATACTTTTAAGTAAACATCTAAATCTTCTAAAGTGTTCATCTCATATATAACATTGATTTTATTAGATTTTATTAGATTTTATTATATTTCAATGCTTGAGTGAATAGATCTAAGTGAATTTCAAATTTTTATACATATTTTTATACTTATTTAAATAGTGTGGCCGATACAAAATTCCGATTGAAATAATTTTTAATATCTCTATTAAATATATACTACTAAATATAATAGTCGAAATGGATTTTATAGAATATTAAAATGTGGTCCAAATGGAAAGAATGTACCAATTTATTTTAGAAGTACATGCATTACAGAAGTATTCCTCTCTCTATCTATCTATGTATATATATAAGGATATTATCATATGTAATGGGTTGCAAGTTGCAAACCCTTGAGTCTTTAGACATCATAATGTTTCAATCAAAGTCAAGCCAACCATTATGCTTAGCATCATTTATTTAGCCTAGACATAAAAAACATCCCAACCGAAAACCTATGTGAGCCATGGTAAATACAAACTCATGAGATTTCTTAAAAAATTTTTTGAATGTTGTGACTTACGGTTTCTGGTTAGGATGATTTTTGATATCTATACTAAATAAATGATGCTAAGCATGATAGTCGGCTTGGATTTAATTGCAACATGATAGTATGTAAAAGCTCAAGGGTTGCAACTTGCAATTCATTTCATTATGCCTATGTGTGTGGAATACTTCGATGGTGCATGTGCTACCAAAGTGAATTGGCATATTGATGGAGATCATGATATGCGCCTAATTCGTACTTATTATAGGGGCAATCTTAGAAATTAGTACTTGTTCATTTGATTAGGGATTTTTAAAATATTGTATTTGGGTTAGATGGTTATTTTGGGTTTTTTATTTGTTATGCAAATTTTTAGGGTTTTGTTTTTCAGTCTATACATAAGATAGCTTATATTAGGGTTGAACAACACTTTATGATTGAAATTGATTGCTTCTATTTGCCCTAATTCACCTTAATTTCTACCTTACTTCTCCCCTTTCTTCCTTTCTTATCCCCTTGAGAGAAATTTTTCTTTTTCTTCTCTTTTTCCTACTTGTTCTACATCAATTTGGTATCAAAGCGAAACCTGAGATTAAAAATATCTAAAAACCCAAATTCCACAAGAGTTCCAACATCTTCTTGCTTATCATCAACATCTCCAGTAGCTGTTCGTGATTGACAGTGCTTAAACTAAGCTGTGTTGTCAAATCCAGCATCATCCAAAGCTTAAAACCACTCCAAGGGTTTTTTTTCTTCAGCACTACCAATACTACCACGCGGATTCTGCCTTCCAGAGGTCTTCTTCTCCAAGTCCGGCAACTTCAACACCTGATTTATTGACATACAACACCAGAACCCATCTCTGAGAACATCTTTCTCGCTTTTGACCACCCTTCTATAAGGCTGCTTCTTCCATTCTGACAACATTGCAGCGTTGAAAATCCTTTATGACAATCCCATTAGGTTTCTCCTCCATATCCGGCAACCTCAACACCACCCATTGCCACCAAGAGTCACTGTCAGGCATTCTTCTTCATTTCCAACAACATTGCAACGTCAGAATAAGGTTCCCTAGTTTTAGAACTACCTCTCCAAGACTCCAGTCTTCATCTTTGTCTCCGGCAAGCCAAAACAGCGACACCACAGTGACTGGTTTCATCTCCGACTGCTGTCAATCCATCTCCTTAGCATCTCCAATGTTGGTAAACTCAAGTCCGACCATCACAGGCATCGAAATTGTTGTCCAACAACTCCAATCAGGTTGGACAATGTCGACAAGCTATCTATTGGGTTTCGAAACCTACTTTCCTTCCGTCTCCAGCAATTGCACGAGGAAGAAGACGTTCGTGTTTGGGGATTTTTAGGAAATTTTCAAACAACCCTCATATTTTGTTGTTTGGAATTAAATCCACACTTAGAAATTCCCAAAAAAGTCCTCACTAGTTCCAAAATTTACAAAGCAACCTTGAGCTCATATTTTTACAGAATAGCCCATAAGTTGTGTCATGAGATGTATTTTGCCTACTCCTAATTTTAGGATTGATTTTAAGCGTACCAACATTTTTCATACATTTTTCACATATGGTTACATTGTATGCAAAGTTTTATTGATGGAGGTAGTTCCATGAATGTTATATCAAAGGCTAGTATAACCAGGATGAAATTGAAATATGAGCCTCATCATAAACCATGCAGAGTAGCATGGGTAAATAAACTACACTACCTGTCTGTAAGAAATGTTTGGTTCCGATTAAAATTACAAATTATGAGGACCGAATATAGTGTAATTTTCTTCAAATAAATGTGGTTCATATTTTACTTGGTTATCCTTAGTTATTTGATATGAATGTCATACATTATGGAAAATCAAACACATATTTTTCAGATATAATGGAAAATATATTCTTGTGAGACAAGCAAACCATCAGTGAGAAAAAGACCTTAAATGAAAATTTCTCTCATTGAACCCCCGAAGAAAAGACCTTTGCATATTCTGGCTAAAAGAAAATTTGAAAAGAAGAGTAGAATGTTTGGTTTAGTGTTGATGTTGTAAGAAAAGTTTGAATCTAATGTCTGCGTAGATGAATCCATTGTTCGGTCATTGAATGTTGCAAATCTTTTGAATGAATTTAAAGACATGGCCCCTAAAGAATTACTAAATGAGTTACCACCTACAAGAGATAAACAACATGCTATTGATTTAGTTCCGAGATCACGACTGCCAAATTTACTACATTATCGAATGAATCCCAACGAAAGAGCTGAACTCAAATGGGAAGTATATGAGTTGATCCATAAGAGTTTCATTCGTGAAAGCCTAAGGCCATGTCGTACCTGCCTTGTTGACTCCAAAGAAAGATGGGTCTTGGAGAATGTGTGTGGATAGTCGAACCATAAATAAAATAACAATTAAATATAAATTTCCAATATCTAGACCGGATGACATGTTGGACCAAATGACTGGCTCACAATGGTCCGCCAAAATCGATCTTCGAAGTAGATTTCATTAAATCCGAATTAGAATTGGCGATGAGTGAAAGACTGCCTTTAAGACTGAAGATGGGTTGTATGAATAGTTAATAATGCCCTTTGGACTATTAAATGCATCTAGTACTTTCACGAGGGCAATGACCCAGATTTTACAACCTTTCATTTGAAAATTTTTGGTAGTTTATTTTGAAAATATATTGATTTACATCCATTCTAAGAAGGATCATGTTGTTCATATTCTTGAAATATTTTGTGTTGAAAAATTATACGTGAATCTCAAGAAGTATTATTTTAAACAAACCAATGTGATTTTTCTAGAATTTGATATATTAGCTCATGGTTTAACTATGGATCCTTCTAAGGTGAATGCTATTCGAGATTGACTTGAACCTAAATCCCTTCATGAGGTTCGTAGTTGGGTTAGCTAGTTTTTATAGGCATTTCGTTAGAGGTTTTAGTTCTATAATGGCTCCATAACTGATTGAATGAAAGGAAATCAGTTTCAATAGTCCAAATCTGCATCTAAGACATTTTTTAAGATTAAAAAGAGAGTGACTAAGGCACCTGTATTACAACTTCCTGATTTTTCTAGAGTTTTTGAGGTTGCATTTGATACTTCAGGAGTTGGTAATGGAGGTGTTTTAAGTCAAGAAGTCAAGGGGGCCATCCCAATGCATAATTCAATGAGAAACTTAATAAAGCTATGCAGAGATATTCGACATATGATAAAGAATTTTATGTTATAGTACAAGCATTAAGGTATTGGCAGCATTACTTGTTACCTCAAAAATTTTTACTTTATTCTGATCATCAAGTTTTGAAATATTTGCAATCACTGCATAAACTAGTGTCATAGATATTAAGTGGATAGAGTTTTTCCAAGAATATACTTTTGTTCTTAAGCATCGTGCAAGTATTGAGAACAAGCTAACAGATGCCCTCAGTCGAGTAGTTGCTATCATTCAAACTATGAGTATCAATTTCATAGGCTTTGATTGGTTGAAGTATGAGTATGTCATATCCAGAATTTGGTATCATTTTTCAGGAGGTGTAGAGTGAAAACCGTCAAGCATATGTTGATTTTATGATCAAAGATGATTATTTGTTTAAGAGCTCTAAGTTATATATTCCCAATACTTCATTACGTGAATTTTTTATTTGGGAATTACATGCAGGAGGCGTTGCAGGATATTTTGGTAGAGATAAGACAATAACTCTAGTCGAAGATAGGTTTTATTGGTCTTCTTTGAAACGGGATGCTGCTAGAGTTGTGTCTACGCGTCGAACATCTCAGCTAGCAAAGGCAAAGTAAAGAAACACAGGGTTGTACACACCATTACCTATCTCACACTCCTTGGAAAGACATTAGCATTGATTTCATTCTTGGCTTGCCTAAGGCTCCTAGAGGGTTTGATTTTATTTTGGTGGTGGTAGATTGATTTTCAAAGATAGCTCATTTTCTACCTTATCAAAAGACTGTTGATACATCCTATGTGGCAAAATTATTTTTCAAAGAGATTATCAAACTATATAGATTAGCATCTACTATTGTGTCTAATAGGGATGTCCATTTTGTGAGTTATTTTTGGTACTAAACTAAAATTTTCTTCTGCTTTTCACCCACAAATTAATGGTCAAACCGAGGTTGTTAACTGAAGTTTGGCAGATTTACTTAGATGTTTGGTAGGTGAGTACTTAAGTATTTGGGATTCAGTTTTGTCCAATGTAGAGTTTGCCTATGATAATTCTGTTAACAGATCCACTGAAAAGTCCCTATTTGAGATTGTCCAAAGTTTTGCTCCTCATGCCCCCATTGATTTTATACCTTTGCCACCTGATATTTATGTTTTTGCTGCTGCTAATTCATTCGCACAACATATTCATGATGTTCATGCCACTATAAGAAAGAAAATTGCACTAAGTAATAAAACTTATAAGCTTGTTGCTGATGTGCACCGTAAGCATTATGAATTTAATAAAGGTGATTATGTTATGGTTCGTATGCTACCTGAGAGATTTCCTAAAAATTCGTGTAAAAAGTTGTATGCACGAGCCAACAATCATTTTCGTATTCAACGAAAATTAGGACCAAATGCATTTTTCTCGAGTTAGCTCCAGATATATGAATTAGTTCAACTTTCAATCTAAAGGATTTGTTTCCTTATAGACGCACTTTCTAGCCTCTTCTATTACTTGTAGGTATACCGAATCAAGGGGTTTCTTCAGCTTTTGGTTCTGTTTCAATTTCACCCTAAACACAGTTTACACCCATAAATCAGGTTGAGAGTATCCTCCAAGATGAGATCATTACATATTCTTTAGGCGGACTTCATAGGTATCTTGTTAAGTAGAGGAACAAGCCTGATACTGACGCTACATAGATATCTGAAGAGGAGCTTCAGAAGTTGGATCCAAATTTGCTTGATCAATATCATCATTCTAACTCTCCAGTTGAGCGTTTTTCCAAGCCGGGGAGAATTGATGAAGATTGTAATTTACGCACAATTCGTACTTATTCTAGGCGCAATCGTAGAAATTAGGGCTTGTTTATTTGATTAGGGATTTTTAAAACATTGTGTTTTGGGTCAGATGGTTATTTTTGGTATTTTATTTGTTACGCAAATTTTTAGGGTTTTGCTTTTCAGTCTATAAATAGGATAACTTGTATTAGGGTTGAATAAAACTTTATAATTAAAATCAATTTCTTCTATTTGCCCAAATCTCCCTAAATTCTTCCCTACTTCTCCCTTTTCTTCCCTTCTTATCATCCCATTTAGAGGATTTTTCCTGTTTCTTCTCTCTTCTTCCCACTTGTTCTATGTCACATATCCTTTCCATCTGAGCCCCACTATGGTCATTTTGTAAAATCCAAACCCAACCAATAATCTTATCATCATCTATTTAGCTAAGGCATCAAAGATTATCTCAATCAAAAGCTTAAGTTAATCACAAAATTAAAATCAATTCGAAAATGAATTTCAACCCATTAAAATTGCCTAATTATTTAGAAGGGCACGCATACTTTCAATTAAATATTCAAACCTTCTAAAGTGTTCATCCCATATATAATATTTTTTTATATAAAATGTTATAATTTTTCAATGCTTTAGTGAATAGATCCAAGAGAATTTTGAATTTTATGCATGTTTTCATTCATTTTTAAATGGTGTGGCCCACACTAGATTCCGATTAACATGATCTCTAATATCTTTATTAGATGTATAATACTAAATATAATAATCAAAATGGATTTTATAAAATCATTAAGATGGGGTTCAAATGGAAGCGAATTGGTACATCCTTTCCATTTGGGTACCACCTTGATGACTTTGTAAAATCCAACCCAATAATTAATCTTGTTATCATCTATTTAGCTAAGTCCTCAAAGATCATCTCAATCAAAAGCTCATGTCGATCACAAAATTAAAATTAATTTGAAAATGGATTTGAACCCATTAAAATTATTTGATCATTTAGATGGGCTCATGTATTTTTAATTAAATGTCCAAACCTTCTAAAGTATTCATCCCATCTATAATATTATTTGTATAAGAATTTATAATATTTCGATGCTTGAGTGAATAGATCCAAGAAAATTTTGAATTTTACGCATATTTTTATACCATTTTAAATGGTGTGGCTCACAAAAGGTTTTGATTGAAATAATCTCGAATATCTTTATTAAATGTATAATATTAAATATAATAGTCATAATAGATTTATAAAGTCATCAAGATGGGGTCCAAATAGAACGAATGTATCAATTCACTTCGATAGTATGTGAATTCATTCAATAATGAAGCAATTTTAATGGGTTGTTATTCACTCTTAAATTATTCAACTTTTGTAGCCTACATAAATATTTAATTAAGATGATTTTTAGATTACTAACTAAAAGGCTAGTAATAACATTAATAGTCGGCTTGGATTTCACATAATTATCAAGTTGGGCTTTAAATGAGGCTTAATCATAAAGTATATATATATATATATTCATCCAAATCAAAGATTTAACGGGTCATAATTATTTAAAGGAATGGATCTAAGTATTTTCACATTTCACTCATCATTTTTTATTTTTTCAAATGGCGCAGCTTACACAAGACTCCAATCAAAATAATTTTTGATATTATAATTAAACAAATCACGCTAAATGAAATAATTGAGCTTAAATTTCATAAAGTCATCAAGGTGGTGAAATCAGTTTCACTAGATTGGAACCCACACACACACAAAATAGGTATATACATGCATACATATAAACAAGCACATATGTATCTATAAATATCTATACATATATTTATACATATATATACAATGTATATGTGTGTGTGTACATAGAATAATTTTTAGTTACAGTTTATGTATATGGATTACCCATGTCGTTACAGTTTATGTATATGGATTACTCATGTCATTGAGAAGATGGACCTCCAGTCTACTAAAGTGTGGTATTTGAATCATTGGGTATATTGCATTTTTAAGATTAATTATTCTTGCAGAATTTTGTTTGCACACATTTTGCATTTAATAATTGAATATGGCCTCTCAACCAGGAATTAAGGTTGATGTCCTTTTAGCAGTTGATCCTTTAATGCTACCAATCTGCCATTAAAAAATCAATCTGAACATGTTGGGGGAAAGGCTAACATGATGATGACATTGAAAGGGAAAAGAACATTAATTGTCTTTAGTAGAAATGCATAATATTAGCAAGGAAAAAAAAAAGACAACTAAGGGATAGTTAATAGCCTTCCATCCATATTCCAAATTATTATGAAATATGTATATAATACCTGCATCTTGCGCTGAACCACAGATTCTCCTCCACGGTTAAGTTTCCATGAACTATATCATCTTGTGGCACAAAGCCTATGATCTTCTTGTATGAATGGATAGATTCTACCTTTCCATTTATAAGAATTAAACCACTCATTTTGCATCCAGCCACTTTCCCAGCCAAAGCACTAAGAAAAGTTGTTTTTCCAGCACCAGATGGACCCATGACAGCCGAGACACGACCAGGCAAAATTTTACCTGTCACACACCTTAAGAGATGTTTGTTTTTTCCTTTCAATGTGAGGGTAAGATCTTTGAAAGCAACTTCAATGACAGGCCTAGTTCTCATCTCAGTCTCGGTGGCCATTGAAATTACTCCTGAAAATGTCAAGTTTTTATTCTGCTGCTGCTGAGCTTTCTCTTTCTCAATTTGACCATATGCATACTTGAATATCTGGCTACGAGTATGCATTTGTTTTCCCTTTGGCATATTCTTTTTTAGATTTTTATCTCCAATTTCTAGGTTAAACCCTTCATTACTTTCAGGGTCCTCCTCAAGTGCACGCATCATCTTTGTAAGGTTGCTTGGTTCCTTATGCTTGGGCGCAGATGATGTAGATGGATGTTGAGATGAACCAGAAGCCATAGGTGGTAATAAAGAATCGCCTGATCTGCCCTTGGATTGACCAAGAACCTTCATCTGCTCTGGTTTCCTTACAGACTTTTTGCGAGAGAATGTACGAGAGAGTTGAGTTTGAAGTCCAATTGCATGCTTTTTAGCAGTATCTTTTGCTGCTTTCCACCTCTCACGTGCTTGTGCAGTTTCTCTAGCACTCCTTGCAGCAGCTTCTCTGGATTTTGCTTGTTGTCTTTCACGAGTAGTAAGAACTTGGTCGGAACAGTTGTAGATAATTACTAGTAAAGTACTTAATGCAGCCTACATCCCCAAAAAAAAAGAATTATCAAAATACTTTGGATTTAGTACTGGATGTTAAAATCAGGCATTTAAGAGAATTTAGAAGGTACAAAAACTGCAGCATAAATATAGTGAAAAAAAGAGATCCAGAGAGTATAAGGGCATGGCCATATGAAGAAAAGATACAGTCATTAGCAACATCCAAAGCAGAACTGTCACAGTGACAAACTTATCTGATTTTGGAACTTCAGTCCAGAAAGAAGAAGAAAAAAGACAGAATGGTATTTGGCTATCAAGAAAACCAAGGATAATTTCAGAGCATAGAACTATTTAATTAAAGAGAAAAAGAAATAGAAAGAAGAGAAAAGAAAATTAGAAAGAGGGGGGGGGGGGACAGATGCCTTTGTTCTATCTCAGAAATAACTAAAATAGCAGATGAAAATTACTCAAAAAAAGAAAAAGAAAAAGAGGAAAGTTACCGGATAAAGAAGCCATGGTTACTTGAATGCACTGTTATTTTTTATCATTTGGACCTTTTGTCTAGTTCTGGCAGTAATTCTATTTCTTCAACAAGGCATGTATTTCAAAATAAGATCACCAGTGAAAGAAACCACTTACAATAAGCATGATGCCGTATGCATGGATATTTTGATTTGCTGTGTTTGACTCACAAGATGTCAACTTGAAGCACTCTGCAGGAGATTATAATGATCTCAATTAGTACTTAGTAATTTACAAAATAGTATTCAGTAAACGCTTGTACTAGATATGATGGCATATAAATATTCTATCAAATTATCAAATTCAGTATTAAATTGCAAATAATAAGAACAGGGAAAAGGTATTAACTAATAATTTGTTTGCTTCTAATCGGTTCCAGACTAAGAAATAGGCAGGAAAGAAGGCTGAAAATCCCATTAAGTATTTGGCAGAATATGCAGAAATGCAAGGATGCGAGAAATGGGAAACATAGAATCAGAAATAATCCCTTGAGTATTTGGCAGAAAATACAGAAATACAAGGATGTGAGGAAGATTAAACAAGTTATACAATCAGAAACAATATCCCCATTAACCTTGTAAGAAGAAAATAAAAGCCACATGTTAACTATAGATTATAGACTCATTGCACTTCTAAAGCAGTAACTCAAACATTTACAGGTAAATAAAATACCAAAACTTGAAGATGACAAAATGCGACCAATGCAAGATGTCAATATTTTCTTATGACCCAACACAACAAATTTATAACCTCCTATTTACCTAAAGAAATTATCATGTTTACTTAATTACCTAGAAAAATCCTAGTTTTTGAGTCCAAAACATATCTGCTTTCATTCAAGCTGGCTGTGCTTCTCCTCAAATCTAGGCATCATCAGAACCAGTTTTTCAAATGCCCATTAGTTCTTTGCATGTCCAGGCAGAGTTTTACATTTTTCCAGTTTCAAGGCCTTCTGGAATCTGAACAATATTAATTTGTTATACATTCTTTAAATGAGCTCAAGTTATTAAATAGATAATAAAGCAGCATTCAGTGTATCATTTAATCGTAACAAGCATATTACGAAAAGAAGAAACCAAAATAATTAGGAAAATCAAAATAACTCCAAGAGAAGAGACTAATGTCAAAATCCCCATAGTGAGAGATTTAGCGTGCTCAATGGACACTCTCAAATAGCTGAAATACATAAGTGGGAAAACACAGATAGATCAATTTAGAGTAGAACAAATTTGGAGAATCAAAAGCACTCATAGTCACTAAAACGAAGTTGGGTTAGGTAATTTGGCCATATGCAACCAAGACCAAAACCACATTGGTTAGGTCAAGTTGAAGTGCATACAACTGGTGCTAGCACTAGCTCAAAAGTAGTTCATGGTTTATGCATGTGGAATATACACAGAGAAACACAATAGCTGTAAGTGCAATAATTCATCATGATGGAAACAAGAGAGCAAGGGGAAGGCTGAAATAATGCTTGTGGAAGTTGTTAGAAAAGACATGAAGACACATAAGCCAAGTAAAAACATCATCTGGGGGAGAAAAGCATAACAAGTTCATATTGTCGACTCCAATTACTTAAAAAGCTTATGATGATGGAGGAAGATGACAATGTGTGGCTGCTGTAAATGAAACATCAGTCCTAGGCACATCTCTGATGCTTGGACAGCATATCTGACTTTAAGATAAACACCACAGACTAAGATTGAAAAGCCTGAACTTTCATGAGTTTATTCCTACCTTAGTTGAATCCATTGCACCATCTACTATAGAAAATGTAACTGTTGATTTCTTTCTTAAAATTTTAAACAACTAATTCCACCATGCACAAACAAACATGATAATTTTCTTTGGCTATTTGTAACAACAATGACTCTGATGCACTAAAAGATATATACTTTCTATGCAAAAACAAAAGAAAGAAAAAAATAGGTTGCACAGACGGCAAGCATATTTTCTATGTACAAAAGAAATGAGAAGGATGCACATAGGCATGTGAAGAATGAGCCTGACTAATTAAAAGGAATCAGAGGTACCACCAACGAGTTCACACTGGTGATTGAATCTATTGGCACATGGATCAGCATTTTTTACATTTATGGTATTATGATTTGGATGTATAAATATCCCGTACCCATGCTGATGTAGGACAGGAAAAGCTTTGATAGGGAAAACTTTATAAGAAAGAGGTAGGCCCTCTCAAAAGGGGAAAGAAAAGAAGAAAAGATTGAGAAAAATAGATGTGTTATGAAAGAGATCTTTAGATATGTATGGTAATATCCTAAGTCATTGTGAGACACTTTTTGAGCTGGAGAGTTGACCCAATGGGACAAAACCATGCGGCTCTTTGTACCAAAGAATTCTGGTGGGCCCAAAGTAGAGAATAGCTCACATTGGCTAGATCTAGGGCATTATAAGTAGTTTGGTTGAAATTGTCCAAATAGGTTTATTGTAATTTAGATGCAACTCAACTCTAAATAGACTAACTTCAAGGTCTATGGCAATTGCAACACAGAGGATATCTAGTGGTCCCACTTCAACCATCGATGGTCCAGAAAACCAGTGAGAATCATACAAAATTACAAACAACTTGATTTTGCACTAGTAAGAAACTAAGAATCATCCCTGATTTGACTAGTAACAATCACACCAATGACTTGATTTCAGGTGAACAACCTTGTCATGGTGTTCAACAACTTCAAGGTTGCCTTTTAAGATAGCATTCATAAAGAATGAGGAAAATTTATTAGTTTTGGCACATAAAGCATCAAAAACTATTTGAGGGATTGATGAAAAACACAAAATTAGTAAAACAAGCTAATGCATTAAGATTTAGGATGTCTTGATTATTGCACATTTAGGGATGATTTATTTAAAATTTTTAAATATTTACTTATTTTACTTAGGTTTGATGTTGTAAAGCCTCCAACTCCAGCCAATGTGAAGTATTATCCGTTTTGGGCCCACCAAATCTCACTAATGCGCAAAGCTCCCATAGTTTTGTCCTTTCGGCTAACTCTCTAGCCCAAAATGCGCCTCACAATAAGTTGGGTATTACTAAACATATCACTGGATCTTTTTCACCACACATCCGATGCGAGCCCACCACATGTACTCACATAATAGTGGCCAGAAAGTAACTCTAATACCATTTTTAACTAGGGGTGCAACTTGCGCCGTGTTCAACCCAAACCCAACCCAAATGCTCAAACTTAGGTTTTCCCAACCGGAACCCAATTTAATATTTGTCCAGACTAGGGTTGGGGTCAACACGAACCCGATTAAAACATAAATATTTTATAAAAAACATATATATATATATTAATATTGAATGGTGTGTTGTTTTCCATTAGTTTGAAATATGAATAGGCAGTTTTCCATTTAGTTTGAATTTTGAAGCATGAATGAGCAATTTCAAGGATTGAATGGTATGTTATTTTTCCATTTAGTTTGAAACATGAATGATCAATTTAAAAAATGATATTTCAATTAATCAAACCTTCACTAGATTTTCATCAACCCAAAATTCAACCTGAGCTCGATTTTCAAAAGTAGGGTTAGGGTTGAGGGGAACCCGAGTTGCATGAGCCCGAGTTGCACCCCTATTTGTAACACCCCCAACTCTAGCGAATTTTAAGTATTATCCGCTTTGAGCCCACCAAATCCTACTAACACGCAAAGCCTGCACAATTTTGTCCCTTTAGGGCAACTCTCTAGCCCAAAAGATGCCTCATAATAACTTGTCATAGTTCTCACTTGAACCCTGATCTTAAGCAATATAATTTTCGAAACCAACTCTCTCACCAATATTAAAACCAATATAATTTGAGATCAGAGGTTCGAATGTGAACTTTAGCAAGTCATCATGAGACGCCTTTTGGGCTAGAAAGTTGACTTAAAAAGACAAAACCGTGCAGGCTCTGCGTTGCAACAAGATCTAGTGGACCCAAAGTAGATAATATTTTACATTGACTAGAGTTGGAAATGTTATCAATGGTATCAGAGTCACTTTTTAGCCACTGCCATATGAGTAGATATGGTAGGCTCACATCGAATGTGTGGTAAAAGAAATCCTAGAATATTTTTAATAATATCGAAGTCATTGTGAGGCGCCTTTTAAGCCAGAGAGTTGCAGGCTCTATGTGCCAATCGGATTCGGTAATCCCAAGGAGAACAATACTTCACATTGGCTAGAGTTAGGGGTGTTAAAGGTATAATCATCAAGTGATCCACATATAGATCAACTTGATGAATGGCTCAGATCATTATTTTTACTTAGGGTTTACTTGGAGTTAAGTAATCCGTATCCCATTAGTATTAGGATTGTGTTAGAGCTTTGTATTATCTTCTATAAATAGGGAGGTATGTTTTATGTGTAAGACACAACTCTTATAGATTAATTGCAATTGCATACAAGTTTCCTCTCCTCAAATCTCTCTAATATTCTTCTACTTTTCCCTCAAATCCCTAATTCGTCTATGCTTCTCCCCTTTCTTCTCTTCTTCTCCCCTTAAGAGGATCCTTCCTCTTTCTTCAAATTCTCCTTCCTTCTTATGCTACATCCATTTGGTATCAGAGCCAAAGCCTGGATATCTCTACCATATTGAAACCTGATAGCAAATCCCCTCCACCTATGATCAAATGTTTGTTGTTCCATATGCAAAATCACAATTCCCAATCAGCAGGTTGTGACAACGTTGCTGCCCAATCTGTTACCAACACTAATTGCAGCAACCATCTCTCCAAGCAGCATTGATAGCAGTCTTCCTCGGCATACACTGTCAACAGCCTTGGTGACAGCATTCTTGAGACGGTGTGGTAAAGAAAAGACTCCTTCAGTCAGGTCTTCTCCTCTATTCCAGCAATAATATAGCACTGAAAGCTCTTTATTGCCATCGTCTGCAATAGATCCAGCAACCATGGCACCAAGGGTTGCTGTCCTTCATCACTCAAACACCAACCATTGTTGCTGCGAAAGAAGAAAAAAAGAAGAAGAAAAGGGGGCATTCATTGTCTTCTACTCAAAAGACACCTTCAGATTTACTTCCATTAGCCTCACCTTCAACTTACAGCATCATCAGAGAAGTCAGTGGGCTGAAACCCACTATTGACAATCAGGGAAGAAACAGCAGCCATTAAAAGTGTGGATTTGGTATTTTTACAAACTGGTCCCAGGCCTTTTGCAAATAGCCCATCACCTGAATTTTGGAACTAAATCCGTTGTCAGCAATCCCAAAAAAAAGGGGTTCAAGAAGTCCAACTGTACAAGATGGTCCCTGCTTGGAAATTTGCGAACTGTTCATTTGAATTTTATAAAAAAGCCCCTCTTCTTTCTGAATTACAAAACAGCCCTTAGTTTCTAAGATTCACAAAACTGCCCATCAGTTTCTGAGACTGCCAACAGCTTGAATTTTTGAAAATTGCAACAGAACCTTTATTTTCTAAAATCACAGAAAACCTTATTTTCAGAAATTACAGTCAAATCCACTTTCTGAAATTTTCAAAACAGCCCCGTTGTTTCAAAAAAATCCAGGAAAATTATAAAAATTCCTAAATTAAAAAAAAAATCTATTTAAAAAAAAATCAACAAGCATCTTTGTATTCCATCATACCTCATCATATATCTTTCTTTTAAACATCATGACCACACATACTGAGCTAGCATTAAAAGCTGTAGCCTTGACCAAAAACTATAAAGCCTTATCCCATGATCAAGAAAACATGAGAAAATCACTAGCCAAAATCCAAGGAGAGCTTGGAGAATCTCTTGAAAATCGAATTACTAATGCAATAAAGGATGTCATGGCTGCATTTACTCAATGAATAAATCAAAGGCATGATGCATTGGAAAGGCGTTTCATGAAAGAACAAGTTGTTTTCAAGAGTTCAATATAGGATAAACTTCATCTAATGGGTCAAATCAAAGTCTCATAAATTCTACTATCATCCTCTTAAGCTCTCTTGCACCTGAAAACAGTCAATTGCCTATCCTTAAAGTTGAAGACTGGACTGTTAAAAAGTCTATACCAGATGATCCATTGCCTGAGTTAGAAGAGGAGGTAGAAAAGCTTGATTTGATGGTTGAAGAAAAAGTATCTGATGAACAAGCTGAAATGACTGAAAATTTCCAAAATGAACAGCCCATATATGAGTATCAGAAGCGGTCCATTGTTGTTAGTAAAGAAACAATTCAACCTTCAGATGAAGCTGAGATTAAAGAAGGCAAAAATGTAGGCAAGATTGTGTCCAAAAGAGTTGATGAAATAATTTATTTGATCAATTCTACAGAGACCATTCTTGGGACACCAAAGGAAAAGCCAAAGTTGATAGAATCATCATCCAAATTCAAGAACTTTCTCAAGGAAAAAGAAAGTTCAAAGCTACAAGATGGAAATACAAAAGAAGATTAAAGTGATTTATTCTACTCATTCGCCATGGTGGACTACATTAGAGCTGTAAATTGAACGCAAACCTGACTGACCCAACCCAAAATAAGGGTCGGTTTGGGTTGGCATTTTGACAAATCAGGTTGGTGAGATTTGGAGGGTCGGGCAACCTGATTTGTTTATATATATATATATATATTATTTCTGCTCTTGCACGGCTGTATTCGGTGGGTCGCTCTATTGTTTCATCTTGTTAGATTCAACAGACTGAATAGAATTGTGCAAATGGGCCCATTTGTTCAGCAGAAAAACCCATTAATTTGTTAATGACAACAGACAATGTTTAGCACTGCTGCCAATTCACAGAGAAATGACCAAATTTTAGACCAAAATTTTCATGAATGGTATGATCTGCTGTGGGTTGGAGATGGACCTAAGAATAAGCTGTCTGGACAACTATGTAAAAATTGAGTTTTTGTCTGCTCACTTTGTGTGCTGTCAATTACCGAGGTTCTTGAGGAAATGAAGGGCCTAAAAATATACTGCCACCATTTTTGGGCATGTGCCAAGAAGGCAGCCAGTGATGTCATGATATTATTGGTGTGTAATGTCCAAATCTCCACCATCTATGTTGTAGATACATTGTGCGCATATTCATCTTCTTTTAGTTTCACACAAATCGGGTAAATGTTTTTCATTAATTTATTTTTTGTACCCACACGGCAGACCGCAACAGTCATCCAGCAGCTCTCTTTTATAGCTTTAATATATTGTTAATAAGCTTTATTCAACTTTAAATGATTGTGAACATTTGTAGGATAAATATTTATAACTTAATATTTTTTAACCTCATTTATCCACCCGAATTCAACCCGAAACCGACTCAATTTTCTTAGAACTGGTTTTGGGTTGAGTTGGGGTTTTATAAATAGGGTTAAGGTTGACTTTGCCCCAACCCAACCCAATTTATACTCCTAGATTTCACATCATTTATGCCAAAGCGAAAAAAATTAGATACAAAGTTAGAGTATGGTCCAATTCGGCATCAAAACTCAAGGACGAGTTTTCTTTCAATCTTAGGAGAATGAGGAAGAACACAATATTAGTAAAATAGACTAATGCATTAAGATATAGGGTTTCTTGATTATTGCATATTTTTGGATGATTTATTTACGATTTTTAGATATTTACTTATTTTATTTAAGTTTGATATTATCATCAAGTCATCCACATATGGATCAACTTGATAAATGGTTTAGATCATTGCTTTTACTTAGAGTTTACTTCGAGTTTAAGTAATCCATATTCAGTAGGATTTGGATTGTGTTAGGGCTTTTTATTATCTTCTATAAATAGGGAGGCATGGTTTACATGTGAGACACAACTCTTATAGATTAATTGCAATTGCATACAAGTTCTTCCAAATCTCTCTAATATTCTACTACTTTTCCCTCAAATCCCTAATTCTTCTATTTTCTTCCCTTCTTATCACCTTGAGAGGATCCTTCCTCTTTCTTCTAAATTCTCCTTCCCTCTTGTGCTACGTCATGGATATCTATCTACTTTTAAAATTTCTAAGTTCTAAGGCTATCTATCTCCTTTTTTTAAAATACATGCAACATGCAGGTGTGCATACTCAAACAGAAAGAGATATAAGTTTTAGGGCTTTTACGTCCTTTTATTTGAAAAGACATGCAACATGCAAGTGTGTGCACAAAGAGAGAGAGAGAGAGAGAGAGAGAGAGTAGGCTAGCTTGAAATAGCTTTCCCGAAGAGAGCAAAAGAGAGGATTGGCTCAAAACAGCACACAACAGACCAGCTCACAACAACTTTTCTAGAGAGAGAGAGAGAGAGACAAGCAGCTCAAAACAACACATACACACGAAGCATAGTAGCTTGCAATAACTTTCCTAGAGAGAAAGAAGCAGCTTGAAACAGCATTTTAAGAGAGGAGTGAGAGAGAGAGAGAGAGAGAGAAGCAACTCAAAACAGCACATATAATGGAGCACCTGGAAACAACTTTTCCAGAGAGAAAAAGAGAAACAAAGCTTGAAACAGGTTTCCTCATTTTATGGTTAACAATCCCAAATTAGAAATAAAAGCTCAAGAAGGGGGTATATTGAGCCTTGAAAAACAACCGCCAAAAATAAAATGTGTAGAAAACAAGAACAAAAAGTACACGGTACAAAACCGAGACATAATAATTATAATGTTTCAGGTCAAACTCGGCACCTACTCCACTCTTCAAAATCAACCTTCTATCAGGTTTCACTAACTCCAAAGGATGTCGAATTGATGTCCCTTTGAATGCTCAAGAGGGTTTTGCTCAATAGAGTGAATGCTCTTGAATGCTTGGAGATTGGAAGACTTGATGTTGTAGGACAAGTACGAAAAAAGGAGAACAAAGAGGAAGAATCCTCTCAAGGGAATAAGAAAGGAAAAAATGGGAGAAGTAGAGAGGAATTTAGGAAGATTTAGGGTAAACAGAAGCAATAAATTTCAATCGTAGAAGTGTTAATAAAGCCTAATACAAGTTACCCTATTTATAGACTCAAATCAGATAAACAAGCCCTAATTTCTATGATTGCACCTAAAATAGGTACGAATTGGGAGCACATCACAAACCTTTTATTTATATCTTAGCGATGGTTTTTGACTATTTAAAGATTTCTGAGTAGAGAGAAAAATGTGGCAACAGTTTTCTAAAAAAGCTATTAGAAGTGACCACTGGGAGCCAAGAAACCTCTATTGGTCCTCTACAACTTACTCTATTGGCGTATAGAGGAACCAAATCTTCTCTATCACTTCCTCGCTTCACTTCATCTGTCATCCTATAATTTCCAAATAGAAGGACTGGCCTCTATAACTTCCTCCATCACTTCCTCTGTCCCTTTAAGCCTTGGAGACAAACTTGTAGAAAGTGTAATAAACCTCTGTTCGTAAACACAATTCCTCTATCCTTCCTCAATCCAAGATTCCAAAGCATGAACTCTATCATGCTTGCAAAGACCAAAACAAGCCTCTGTTGACAAGGTCTACTTCCCTCCCCTGTTGATGCCTAGACTCACCAACAATAATCCGAAGCCTAACACAGTCCCTTGGGAACTTTCTCTGTCAGTGTTGTTGTTGGTCTGATCCTTTGAGAAGTTCCAAACCTAACTTGAACCTGCCTTGTGACTAGGTTTTTGATTTGGTCTTGTGCATAGTTCAATAAAATTGTCCTCATTTCTCCTAGAAAATTATCCTTAAAACTGCTAAATATACTTAGCACCTTCACTTGTTACTCGAGTTTATTCATCATCAAAATCACTAAAATTCATGATTTGGACTCAACAACATCATCTTAGAGTGGAGCAGTTTGCAATAGCTTTCGCTTTTTTACATCATTTTTGATCTACTTGTGAACTAAAAGTCTCTTTTATTTTGTTTCCTTTTATGCTTTTTTTAATTCTGGAACAATACAATGACATATAAAAATAAAAATGTTGTGTTAATCAATAACTATAAAAGGATTGATATTTTGAGAACATAAAGGAATGCAGATGTTTCGATTTCTTCACAATATTTTTGAAAACATCACACAATCTCCATATTCACATATCATTGATCTATAATTGGTAAAATGGCTAATATATCAAAAGTATTATTGATACAACAAATAGTTGTTTATAAGGACATAGGAGTAACGATTGGCTAACCAAGAAAACGCATGGCTTAGAAAACCCCATTCTAAGACTAAAAATCCACAAATGATAAGCACCTAACATTGTGAAGTAAGGTGTCCTATAGAAATCATTAGATAATGGATGAACATGACCAGAGCCAATGCTCCATAGCTAATAAATTCAAATAATTGCATATATTTTTCTACAAATATTCTTTCCTTCCATTCAGTTATTTATAGCTTACTAAGCATGAATCTTTCAGTACCTGCAACTTCCATTGCTAATTTTTTGGCTGTTAAAACTCAAATGGGAAATAGACTTTTAAATCATTAAAGCTCTTGAAGAAATACCTCTGGGTGCTACAGAGGGTTATTCAGCTCTAAGCTAACTGAATTTTGTGTTCTCTGCCATAGAGGATTAATTTCTACAATATAGAATATGTTTTCCCATAAAGGGTCTTTGCTTCTGCACCAAAAGCAGTCAATAAAAAAGAACTATTGGAGATAACGACTTATATACCAAATGATCATATGAATTCATATCACTAAATGCATCTAGACTTTAGAGTTAATGTTGAGTTTGGTTTTGCCTGAGAATTTTTCAATATTACAGAATTTCTGGAGACTATATTTCTTGCCACCAATACTGAACAGCTCTGTTCTGATAAGAATGTGGCATATGATTCCAACCATTAATATGTTGTTATAAAGAATGTACCAACAAAAGGTTTTCAAGCTTTTTACAGCACGCTGGCAATTAAATTAGCAAGAAGATGCTTACTTTTTTCACTTGTGGATCCCAACCTGCAGTAGTGTCTGAAAATTGCAAAAATCAAAAGCAGTTAGTCAATAGAACTGATGCAATCACAACGATGACATATCAGCATGTCTTTTCATCAATACTCCGAAATTCATTCTTAATTAAGCATACATCTGTATATCCATTACCAAATCAAGCTTCTAAATCAGGAAAACATGAAAAAATACAATTGGCCGAATTTATAGGGTAACAGACAATATACCCACTGCTGCAAGGAATTTTCTGTACGGTAGTTGGGCAATATGATCCAGCCGAGCAGAAAACTTCACCACTAGTTAAAACATCTGCCCACTTATCAGCTCCACCGCAAGTATGATTTGCCTTTCCTGGAGGCAGCTGATAAAGGTACCTAAATGATTTGTTTCACCATTAATGATAGGCATTTTATGCAGATCAACATTGATAACCTACAGAAGCATTGCACCAGAATGACAACTTACGGATCACATATGCCAGTAGTTTTATTGAGTTTTGCAAGTGGACAATATGCTCCAAGAGGACATGCTGCAATTGCAAGAAAACAGTCAGAAGTGAACAAAGAAATAAGAGATTATTGTATAAAGAGATGCTTGCAAAATTCATGTTGTAACTCTAATTACAACCATTTAATGGGGAGTCGACCATGCCCATAAAATTTCAAGGTCTAGAAGCTCTGAAAACATTTCACCGTCGAAAGTTCGCAAAAGAACGAACAGTATGCTCAGCATCCAATTAGTTAACAAGATAAACCGCTGCTCCAATATGAAGTACAGTACCAACAGTTTACCACAGAAACCTAGTACAATGATTGAATGAGATGCAAAGGAGATGAAATTGGAAAAATCCTATCACAAATGTGTGATTTTCTGATCCAAAATCCATCTTAAATTATCATAAATCACATAGAAAGTGAAAATATGGGCTAAAGTACTTACGTATCATGCAAGTAAGACCATGTGGACAGAAAAATCCCTCACAACAAGGTTGGCAATCAAGAGTTCTCATAGGCATATCTTTAGAATTACGGAGATCAACCTTCTGACCTGGGGCAGTTTTACATGCCCATCCTGGCTCACAACCTTCCGGCCATGAAGTTAAATTACAATTCTTGTTAGGCTTCAAGTAGTTTGCAGTTGTACTCTTTCGTCCACCATCAAAGAAACTATTGAAATAGAATTTTGCTTCTGCTGCTGTACATATCCTTTGTGAAAGATCCCCTGTTGATAAATTGAATCCTTAATAAAAAATTGGACAAAATAAACAATTGAAGAACAGATGGCTCTAACATAATATTAAAAGGAGATTAGGAACATTGTTCCGAATATTGGTTATGGGGACCATATCAGCCTCCCCAAAACCCACACATTGTGGGTGTATCGTATCAGTATCAAATCCTATCAGCCCATGTCAGAGAAATTTTTTTAGGTTAAAAAATTATTTAAAAAAATCCAAAAAATTGAGATATACAAAAAAATGGTTATTTGATATTTTGCACGTATAAATGATGGTGTATCGTCATTAGTTCAAATTTAAGGGATCTAAAGTTACCTTTTTTTTACTCGTTACTTTTTAAAAACTTTTATATCTTGCTAGTTGGCATTCATCAACTCTATTATTTCCTTGGGAACCCATGGACACCTAGTAACATTACCTTTTTGATCAGTCCATTCTTGCAATCCATGACCCTACCCTTATAATAATATCTTTTTGTTTTTATAACAATAAAAACAAAAAGATGTTATTGTTTTTATTGGAGATATTTATTTTTTTTTTTGGAACTTTATCGGTAAAATAGAAAAAAATTAGAGAAATAGAGAGAAATTAAAAAAATTCAATGAAACTTTGTAATAAATTATGATAAATATAAACGCACAATTGGGCAAAAAAATGAATTAAGAAAGCCACCATTACATGAATAATGAATGTACTCATGAGAAATGCATATAGGCTGACAAAGGAGTGTAAATCTTAACAAGAAAAAATATTAGATTAAATATTATATCTCTCATACTAAGTCACAGACATACAAAAAAATAATAATAATAATACATGGTAGCGTTTTGAAAATTAAAACTAAACAACTCTTACCTTAATACCAAGTGGAGTATCGTGCAAGTTCCTCAAGTTCATCGTCATCTTGTTGACATGTAGAATCATACTCATATGGGAAAGGAAAGCTAAAATGGGAATAAGAAGCCGATGATTCTACTCCACTGTCTGGGTAATCTAATGATGTATAACCATATGGTTGGATATAATCTGAGGACAAGTTGAGCTAAGATGGCTGATACGATAGACTGTTGTGATTCCATCCAGAATCATCTGACCATTCATATGAATATGAATGTGATAAAGGATCTAGCCCATAGAAAGAATCCTCTCTACTACCACTTAAATTCACGGATGTCATGCTACTTGTAAGTGTGTTATCCTCATTTGGTTGTTTGCCCTTTCTAGTTCCAAACCTTCTCTTATATCGCCTGATTGGAGGGCGTGCTCCATGATGGCCCTCCCCCTTTACACGCAGGAACGATAATATCGGTATGCTTACTAATAGTATCGGTGATTTATCAGATTTTATCGGCATTGTGACGATATTATTGAAAATATCGTCAATATTATCGATGATATCGTTGATATCATCGATAAGTGTTGTAAACCATAGATAAAATCGATTTTCAATGCTTTTTTATCGATTAGTTGCTAAAACAATATTATCGACAACAATATCGTCGATAATATCGATAATGTGTACACCAATCCTAATATTTCTAACTACTATTATCCTTAGGTGTTCAACCAAGGCCTCAACAACCAAAGGCCAATTTCGTTAGAAGTGGATCTTATCAAGGTATCATAGCAAGGTTGATTCAGAGAATTTCATAAATTTACAAATTGATGTCACTAATTGTAGAATGAGCTGGCGAATGAGGATCACAGTCATGATGATCAGATTGCAAGGTTAAAGAATGAGCCTTGTAGATCCAGCAAGAGATGCAAATGCAAATTTGAGGAAAAATGTATGCTATGGAACAAAACTTAAGCAAATTTTAGGATTCATGGCTAATGAAGGCGCTAGAGAAATGAAACAAGGACAATATGCAAGTGATCATAACAATGATATGAAAGATTGGGAAATGAAGGAAGATCAAGAGTCTGATCTGATGACATGGCTGCCCAGGCATGGTTCTATTGATTTTCAGAAATTTTCCAGAGGAGATCTGCTTCCATGGATTTATAAAGCTGAACAATATTTTGAATTACACAATGTTCTAGCTCTGGCAAGGGTTGCATTCTCCTCGTATCACATGGAGGGTGAGGATAGTGTTTTGGTTCTAATGGTTTAAACAAGTGCAAGGGCCAAAGTGATGTAAATAATTCACATGGGCATTGCATTTCAGATTTGGTTTTGAAGATTGAAGATTTTGTTGAGTTATGTTTGACAATCAAACAAGTGATAGTGTTGGTAGATATCAGCAGTTCTCATAATTTTATTAGTTTATAAGGCTGTAAAGTGTACAAGTTGTCAGGTAGAGAAAACTACTGCATTCATGCTTATGGTGCAGACAGGAACAGATTATCATGTGAGGGAATGTGAAGAGAAGTAGAGCTCAAGATTCAGAGCTACTCTTGTAGGGTGAACTTGTATCCAGTTCACTTAATTGGAACTCATGTAGTTCTGCGAGTGCAGTGGTTGCAGACTCTTGGACCAGTGCTATGTGATTCGACGAATTTAACCATGACCTTTAAAATTCAAGGCAAGAAATTTCAGCTTAAAAAAATCATGGTACAGATTTATATCCAGCAATTTTACAGTAGATTTTTAGATGGCCTAGGGAGGACATTCAGTAGTGCATTCTTCAGCCTAATCATGAAAACATGAAAAGGTCACAGCAAATAAGTGGCAGTGGAGGATAAGGGGTTTGATGAGAAGTTGAACTTGCAGTTGGAAAGATTTGCAGTTATTTTTCAAGAACTTAGGTATTGCCACTTGCAAGGGATATGGATCATCAGATTATCATTCAAGTAGGGGCTGAACCAACCAATCCCAGAGCTTCCTGGTGTCCTCATGCTTAAAAGGCTGAAATTGAAAAACCGTTGGATGAGCTGTTGTCCAAGGGCTGGATTAGTCATAGTTCATCACCTTTCCTTCAGCAGCTATGCTTGCTAAGAGAAAAGATAATTCCGGAGGTTTTGCATTGATTATGGGGTGCTAAAACAGGACAGTTAAGGATAAATTTCTGTCAAGATATGGTTTTAATGACTTATGCAGTCTTCAGTTTTTAGGGATTAGTTGAGCTGTATATTTGGTGTATATTCTTGTTAGGATAGTTTCCTATTTTGTGAGATAGTTTCCTAATTTTTGAGATGGCAAACGTGTATATAATAGATGCATATGTATTTTTTCAAGATACAATTGAAAATATTATCAGATTTTCTATTTCTACATGGTATCAAAGCTCTAAGCTCGTTCTTGGAAAAAATTTTCTGAATCTCTTTGTTCATCCGATTCCTCCATATCTCCCTCCCTAACCAAAGCCCTTCGAACCAATCAATCATGTTGGAAACCACTGAAACTAGTCTTGTCTCGGATGTGCCTTCAACCGAGAGTTCTGTTGTAGTTTCAACGGGTGATTTGCAGAATATCTCAGCAGTGTATCGACTGAATGTAAGGAATTATCTAAAGTAGTCACGGCTGGTTTGTACGTTTTTGAAGGGAATAGGCAAACTGAGTCATTTGCTTGGAACAAGACCTGCAAAAGAGGATCCAAAGTTTGTTGCTTAGGATGAACAGGATTCGCTAGTGATGTCTTGGTTGTGGAATTCAATGATTTCAAAAATCAGCGACACATGCATGTTCCTTGGTATAGCTAAGGAAATTTGGGATACGGTCAAACAAACCTATTCCAAAGTTCATAATGCTGCCCAAATTTACGAGATTAAGACAAAAATCTCAGCGACCAAGCAAGAAACCCATACGGTCACAAAGTATTCCAATCTCTTGCAAGGCTTATGGCAAGAGTTAGATCATTACCAGTGTATCAAGATGAAGTGCAGCCCGGATGCAGTAATTCTCAAGAGGTTTGTTGAAAAAAATCACATTTATGATTTCCTTGCTATTCTTAATGTTGAGTTTGATGTTATAAGGGTACAAATCTTAAAAAAAGAGGATCTGTCGTCTCTAAATGAGACTATTTCAATAGTCCTTGTTGAAGAAGGAAGGAGTGTTATGCTCGAGGCTCAGGCTGTGGATGAATCTTCCCTAGTGACAAAATTTGGTAAAAATAAAGACTCAGTCACATTATAGCCCACTGAAGGATTCAATAAACAATCCGAATCATTAATGCCTCCCAACAAGCAGTCAAAAGACTCTCTTTGGTGTAGCTACTGCAAAAGACACTGTCATACGAGAGAAACATGCTAGAAACTCAATGGACGTTCTCCAAATATGAACAGGAATTTCTCCAATAGGATTAAAAGTGAACAAGGACAAGCACATGTGGCCAATACTCATCCAAGCAGCAAAGGAAATCAACAAAGCTCAATTTCTAAATTGAGTAGCGAAGACATTAATAGGTTGAAGAATTTTTTGGGATCACTTGAAAAACCCTCCACAGCAAGTACATGCTTGTTGATCTTTTCAGGTATTTCTTTCTCTTCTTGTATTTCTAATGTTTTAGAAGAGCTTCTCCAAACACATGGGTAATTGATTCTGGAGCCACTGACTGCATGACATGTTCCTCTCAAAAATTCATTACATATACCCCATGCTCTAGCTAGAAAAAAATAACAGTTACCAATGGATCCACCATTACTGTTGCGAGACAAGGATATGTTTATATCAATAACACCCTAACTCTCAAAAATGTCCTTAATATTCCTAAACTCTTTACAAATCTGGTTTTGATTAAAAAACTAACTAAAGATTCTAATTGCATTGTAACTTTTTACCCATCTCATTATATGTTTCAAGAACTGGGCATGAAGAGGATGATTGGACATGCTAGTGAAAGAGACGGTCTTTACCATTTGAAAGAACAAAGTGGAAAAACTAGAGTTGAGAGTTCTCGTTCTTTATCATTCCTATCCAAGTCAGTCATCTCTAATAAAGACAAAATCTGGCTTTATTATCATCGTTTGGGTGATCCGTCATTCCGTGTTCTTAAGTTTATGTTCCTTTCGTTGTTCAAAGGGTCCTTAGTTGAAAGTTTTCATTACAATGATTGTGAACTTGCTAAACACAAGCATTCTATTTTTCCAATAAGTAATACAAAAACTTTTGTTCCTTTTTCTCTTATTCATAGTGACATTTGGGGGCCATCCACAGTTCCTAATGTTTCAAGTGCTAATTGGTTTGTGTCATTTATTGATGATTGTACTTGTGTGACATGAATATATCTCATGAAAAATAAATCTGATGTTAGCACAATTTTTCTCAATTTTTACGACATGATCAAAACTCAATTTGATGTTGAATTAAGAGGTTTCGATCTGACAATGCTAGGGACTACTTCAATCAATTTCTCTCTCTATTTTTTCAAAAGCAAGGAATCATTCATGAATCCTCTTGTGTTAGCACACCTCAACAGAATGGGGTGGCTGAACGAAAGAACAATCATCTCCTTGCTATTATAAGAGCATCATTGTTTCAAAAAAATGTTCCTAAACAATTTTGGGGAAAAGTCGTCCTAACTACTGCCCATCTCATAAATAAACTACCAACAAGAGTCCTTGATTTCAAAAACCCAATGGAAACTCTCATAAAATTCTTCCCAACCTTTAATGCCTCAAACAATCTTACTCCAAGCGTTTTCGGCAATATTGATTTTGTTCATGTTCATTCACAAAATAGAGAAAAACTTGATCCACGTGCTCTTAAGTGTGTTTTTGTTGGCTATTCTTCTACTCAAAAAGGGTACAAATGTTTCTATCCATCAACAAGGAAGTTCTTCATCTCTACTGATGTTACCTTTGATGAACCAGAGTCATATTTTCGCAATTCCTATCTTTAGGAGGAGAATTTGAGTGAAGATAGGGAATAAAATCAGTTCCTTCTTTAGTTTCCTAGTCAGTCTGAGTCTACAAAGTCTGAGTCTATAAATATTGAGTCAACATCAATACCTGTCTTGTCATCTGTTCAACCCGGTCCCAACCCTACGAAGTCAGCACCAACTGTTCAGCCCAATCCCAATTCTATTGAGTCAACTTCAATTGATAATTCTCCTACTCAGCCATCCAAGTCACATGGAATGATATAGAAAAAGAGAAATCAAGACACTACAAAGCCACTACAAGTCTATTCCAAAAGGCGAATACCGAACTCTAGATCTGAGCATTTTGAATCACCTGTTCGAGTTGCAGTTCAAACACCTAAGATAAATCTTAAGCATATTGAGACCACTACACAATCACCTACCTCTGAGGAACCAGACAATAAAACCAATGAGCCAAATGACTATGACATACAGATTACACTTAGAAAAGGAACCAGAGCCTGCACCAAACATCCATTATACTTATTCATATCCTACCAAAACTTATCTCAAAGTCATAGAGCCTTCCTTAGCAATCTTCATTCATTTCCCATTCACAGAAAATTATCCGAAGCATTAGGAAACGAGAAGTGGGAGAATGCTATGAAAGTAGAGATGGAAGCTCTTGAGTGGAATAAGACTTGAGACTTGATCAAGATGCCAGAAGGAAAGAAGTTGATTGGGTGTAGATGGGTGTTCACAGTAAAATACAAGTCAGATGGTTCGGTGGAATGGTACAAGACAAGATTGGTTGCAAAAGGCTATACTCGAACTTATGGTATAGACTACCTTGAAACATTTGCTCCAGTCGCAAAAATGAATACAATTTGGGTCCTCTTGTCATTAGCAACTAATTTTGGATAGAACTTACAGCATTTCTATGTAAATGCAAAGTCTTGGCAATCATACTCTGTTTGTGAAGCTAAGGCTTTTATTTTATGGAACTTTTCAAATTCTAAACCAAGTGGGAAATTTAGCTTATCATTTATTGTTAACAACTATATCTTGGGTTCTTCCTGTGTTCCATGTTTCTCTGTTGAAACCAGGTTTCCTTTTTGCTGATGGGGATGTGGAATTACCTACTTCCACTAATGATTCCCAATATCATTTTCTATCATTCTCAAATTCTGGGCTATCACACCCAATCTTTTGGCTATCAAGATTAATTTAAATTAAAGGTTGGATGGCAAGACTTTCCTATTGAAGAGGCAATGCGGGAAACTATAGCTAACTTCTATAGGCAATTTCCTCATTTTGCCAGTAAACTAGAGGACCAGGTTAATTTTAAGCAGGTTGAACTTGTTAGGCATTAAGGGTTGAGGCCAAAACAGAGATAGGATTATTAACTGATGCACTTTCGTCTTTGAGACCTTGGTCAAACACTTGAGGGTAATAGCACTTAGGGTGTGTTTGGATGAATGCATTAGGGCATGTATTAGGATGTCTAATGTAATGGAGATTACATTAGGTAAAAGACAAAATAACATGAAAATTAGCATGTATTAGGGTGTTTATTAGAAAAGGTCAATGGGATGATTCAAAGAATAAGGATGAATAATTAAAAAATGGAGAATATATAGAGATAAATGATTGAAAGGGTATAAAAAATGATTGCAAAATATGAATATTGATTAACATATAGGACATGTTTGTTAATATCCTGTTTAGTTGGAATGTGTAATAGGTTGTGTAATAGAGGATGTGTAGTGATTACACACCCTAATGCACATCTGTGCATTCATCCAAACACACCCTTAGGACACTGAGGGTGACATGGGGAAGTGATGTTTGTAAATGTTGGTTAAGTGTGTGTTGGCAATGTAAGCTAGGAATTTAGGCTGTATGAGTAGGTTCATGTATGCAGGAAGGGATTGATCGTTAAAGGCTGTATAGAAGGAATGATAGATGAATGGAATACAGCTATTGTTCTTTGCAAGAAAATTCCTGCCCGACAGGTCTTGGAGCTTGGTTAGCTCAAATAAGCTAATTTCTTGACAAGTGTATCTTATCAAGATACCACCTATTATAATCAATAAAGCAAACAGGAGCAATGCCAAACATATTGAGCCCCTCTTGGTTTTCTATGTTCCTATGACTGTCTAACATGCAGCACACGTAGGGGGGATAGGACTGCTGATTGTCTGGCTGCTACATCAAAGGGCTACACATATAAAGTTCAGCCGCTGTGCATCTTACACTCAACTAACTTGACCATCCATTTTTCTTCCAAGCAAATCAGTGCCTAAATCCAATTGTAGCTATCATCTTCACAGCACCAAGGAGACAAACGCCCTTAACATTTAAAAGAAATGTTGCATGTACAACGTAGACATGGGAAGGAGGGAATAGAGCAGAAATCTTAGTGGGCTAAACTTAATAGCAATATTTCTCTGCAGAAATGTATCCATCTCCATCCATTATCAAGTTTTCAAATCCGAATGCTCAATTCTTTGCAATACTCATCGAAAAATGAGGTAGAATTAAACATACCTTTCGTTTTCCGAATACAAGAAGCTAAGAATCCCAAATCTGAAGAGAAATTGAATGCACCATTCCAATCTGCGTCCCTGCAAACATCATGACCTCCATCATCACCCGACTCAAATCCCGTTTCCTCAAAACCAATCAAAAAATCGAAAATTGAAAACCAGAGAAGGGAAACCAAAGAATAAACACAGCAACTCACACGTCCTTTACACAGAAGCCAAGATGTTGACCAATTTCACGTGAGAATATCCCGGTGAGATTTGAAAATCGCTTGTAAATGAGCTGGGAAAAGAGTGGAACGACCTCCGGGTTATCGCTATCTCCCTGGCTGTAGTCGTCGTCGTCGTCCTGCTGACAACGAGCGGAGGGTGACAGGACGATGAGAATGAAAAGCCCGACAAGAAAAGCCGCATTTCTCATCCTCGATTTCCGTAAGAGGTCGAAACCGAAAACCCTAGAGATTCGACCATAGCAACGCGGCTGATGAGGTTGAATTCATGGAGAAAGGCCTGAGCTTTCGGAGGACAGATCCAAGCAGACGAGGAAGAATTACCGTCGGTGGAGAATGTACGGTGATGGATGGTTGGATATGACCGATAAGGGTATGTAGGGCTGAGATTCGGCGTTAGAGATGGGGGAATGCATATGGAAATCTGGGGAGGGAAATAGCTGGGGAGAAGGAGAAAGAAATGGCGGGGAGCAAGTCAAGCCGCGGCTGTTGTTCCTCTTGCATTTTTCCGTTGTTTATACGGCAAAGATTATTCACATTTTTATCCTTGTGATTTTTTGGATCTGAGTGTACCGTTGTATATTTTCATGTTTTCAAATTCGTGCATGATATTTTCCGATACATTTTCAAGTTGCAGTTCCAGCCGTTTAACTGACCATCCTGGCTCGTGGCTGATGCTTTGTGCCTAACTAGCAATAAGGTTTAAGCACGATTCCAACTCAGCTAGACCTCGATGGTGATAAAATAATAAACTAATGATATTTCCTTTTTGACAAACGAATTGTCATCACCATTTGTTCAAAATAAGTATCAGTAGAGTTATTATAAAATCGCTATGTTGTAAAATCTCAAGAGACTGAAGATGAGTTTTCTTTGGAGTTTAAAATTAAAATGATTGTGAAGAAAATTAAAAATATTTTTGAAAATTTACATTGTTTTTATTTTCAATATTTCCTAGAGATCGGTCGTCCCATCAATATTTTTAGCTCATTTTTGAACATTTATAATACGGTAAGTTAGTGTCTTTTTTCAAGTTTGATCTACCAACGATCTTTGAGAATGGTTAAAGTTCATGTAAGCTTATGTTATAAATTATAGAACGGAGAGGTTTTATATAAACCTATTTTAATAGATCTATGTATGCTAATTTCTAGTGAAAGCAAATGTTCTAACTCCTACGCTAAACTCGATACCATTCTATGACCTTTATAAGTCTAGGGTTATTCAAAGTTTTCTCAAATTTGTTAAGTATCAACTTTTTTAATTGAAATTAGTGTAAAATTTTCAATTATATTAAATAAAGATTAAAATTAAATTTAACTCTTATTTATATTAATTAGCTGGTAAAAATATTATTTAAAGCATATTTCAAAACTTAACTGTATTTGGTAAATAATTTGTAAATCCACTCAAAAACTTATTTAAGCCCATATTTGAGTAGACTCATTGTATGTTTAGAGAAATTGAAATGTTATTTATTTTTCAAATATTAGTCTTTCCTTATTTAATAATGTTAGACCAAATAATTAATAATTATAGTAATATAAAATGTGATGTGTGAATTTGATGATGATCATAGTACTTTAAGACCAAACTTGACGATGGTATTCACGTAGACTTCATGTTTAAATTTTTAGAGCCTTTGCTAGAGCTTGAGTTAGGCTTTGCCTTGAGGAATTCACAATATAATTTTTTTATATATTTTTTGAGATTAATGGGACATTTTAATTATCTTAATAATTATTATTTTTATTACCATTATTTATATGTTCAGTCTTTTTCTTAATTTTTTATTGAAATCTTTTATTATTATTATTATCTACTCTATTTTTCTAATATAATTCTTTGAGTGCATTGCTCATGCATTCTATCTAAACGAAGCCCTAGTGTTTCCCAATTTTATTTTTTTAAACTATGGTTAGAAGTTCTAAACAGTTTTACGTGATTTTCTATGCAGACGTAGAATTGGTTTTTCAAGGGCATTTAATTCTTTTGAAATTTAGCCAGTAATGACGGGTTTATTAGGATATAGGAGTACGCTGAAATGTCCTCAAAGGTCAGGAATAAATTCCAAATGTTTAGAAATAGAAGGATGCAATTGCGATTTTTAAGAACTCTTGCGTGGCAAAACACAAACAAAACACTAGTTAGAGAGACCTATAGCCAGCTAACAAAAGCATGGATTTCGATGCATTTGGTATGATCTAGCTTAATATTTTTACACTTTTTATAGAATTTATTTTAATAAAATTTATCAATTTTAATGTACTATTGGGCTGTATAAATAAATATACTTTAAAATTATTACTTCTTTTGTAGTAACCCATTTAAGCAATATATCATTACATGAGAAATTACTTAATGCAATAAACTATAGTAACCATTTTTAATCGGCTGCATATAATGCTATATGCAACCGACTGAATATTTTATTATATACAATCGACCTAAAAGGGTTATATATAATATTAAATGCAAAAAAAGTTACTTAATGCAACCAACCATATGCAAACATTTTTGGTTGCATATAGTTTAAAATACGATTAAAAAAAATATGTTGTGACTGTTCGATGCTCCTTTCATTAATTATAGATGTCTCAGATAAATTATGAAATCGGCTATATATAATTGGGAAATAAAAACCCAAAAGCTTTTATAGCATTCAATTATTGTTTATATTTTACTTTACGCTATATATAATCATATATTAATGATAGAGGTTAAAAAATTATGGTTGTATATGCATGGTTATTTATTTTTGTCTCATGCAAATCATTAATGTAAAATATGCATAAATGTGTTTACTAGGACATCCATGAATTCATGTGATATTTTTTTTCTTTTTTGGTTTAATATTATATGTAGTCGACCATAATCGGCTCTGATTATTATCTACAGCCAACGCCGGCTAATTAACATATAGCTGTAGCTATAATATAAATCATGAATACATAATCATTACTACTTTAGTTCTTACGTAATAAAATTAATATTTTATTTAACTATATAAACTATTTGTGAAATTAGCATGCTTAAAGGAATATATAATAGATGCATTTACAAGGTAAGATTTTTTGCATAGAATATTGAATGAAAATTTGAGGAATAAAGTGTCGACATTAGTACAGTAGGTGATATCACAGGCGCCAAGGGCCTCGCCTGCGTGATAAATAGAATGCATGGGCGCCCACTATATCGACCACATTGTTTTCGATATCCTTGGGCATCCGTAGTTTCAACCACAATGGTCCAGGGAGATCACTTCTTCCTGGACCACCACTAGAGCTACCATAGGTGGTCGTAATTACACTCGCATGGCAGATGATATCTGCAAGCACCTACAGTATCGCCTACAATCCAGCAGCTGGAATTACTACAAATGGTCACTTGAATTTTAGACAAATAAAAATATTAAAAGTATTAAATTGATAGTTCTAATTAAAATAAATGCACTTTGGTTATGCGATGATGAATCTAAGGAGGGAATTTTTAACTAATGAAAATCAAGACTATCGACCTATATCAACTGGAACTAACAATTCAAAAAATGGTTGTATCTTGAAAAGTTGTTCGTCGATTTGATTATTCACATGACACCCTAAAATTTAAAGTTGAGAATGAGAATATAAAGGCTAGTTCATTGAGTAGTGTTGTCATGAAATTTAAATACAATGGTGCCTTTCATTAGTTTAAATTGGAAAGGAAAAAGAGACATTCATTTTCCCACAAAATAAAAATTCCTCACTAAATCATTTAAGAAGAAGAGAATACACAAAGGCTAGCTCAAAAGGAATAAACAAACATAGCCTTCAACTGGTAGGGTCGTAAGATGTGGTGTGAGTGATATCACGGGTGGCATCACCCTCACTAGGGCCTTGTGGATATCCGAGCTCTTCAAAAGTAAATGTCAACTACACAGCCTCGGATGTACTGGTAGGCTTAGCTGATGGTTTGGGGTGCTCAGCAAATGTGGGCTCTTTCAGAAAAACCATTAGTTCTGTGGCCTAGGAAGTAATCGCAGGCTTAACAGATGGAATGTGGTGCAACGTGGTTATGGGAGGAGCAGGCGAAGCAATTTAAAAGTGCCCAAGACGAGGACCCAACAACAAAGACATGTATGACAATATAGTTTTCACAAAACTCATCTCTTCCTTTAGCTTCTCTACTTTGAAGGATAACTTTGTATATGCTGAGGACTTGGTGTCACACCTTGCCTATGAGCCTATGTATTTTACCTTTTTTCTTTAATTCACCCATTTTAAGGGTAATATTCCTCTAAAAATCCCGCAAAGTTTATTCTAAATTATATGGATCTGGCCTGTACATTCAATAATCATTTAACATCATAATTTTCATAATTATTAAGCAATGACGTAAACTCCAAAACACACACATCTACCTATAAAACATACCCATAGTTGCCCAAAACCATAGTCGCACCATGATGGCAATAAACTTAACTGAAACAATACAAATCCATTAACAATATCATTATGACATGCTAATGCATTTCATTATATAACATGGAATCTTTCAAATACAATTATATATAAACATACGGGATTTCAATTCCAATTTGTCATACCACGAAAACATCTACAATCTTTGCTTACACGCCCAACCCACATTTGGGCTCCATAACTTGACTTGCTAGCTAGAAAATAAGAATAAGAAGGCATGAGTCCGGGCGAACTCAGTAAGTAGGTTGAAAAGAAAATAATAGTAAAATAGTAGTATGTTCATAATTAAAACATGATTAAATACATAATAATGCAATCCCGAGAATATACTCATTAGGCTCAAGTCCTCATTATTCCAATATATATTCTACATCAATCTGTCATAGTAATATCACAAACTGTATATAATAGATCAAGTTTAAGTCACTTTGACACTTTATACTATAAGAGTACTATGCAAGCACTTCCTATCATATTTCTCATTCCATCAACATATACATTTGCATAATATAGTAACAGCCTGCTCTTGGGATTTACAATCCCCATCTACACAACATATCTGGGAATATTCACTATCCCTTCATCCACGCATCCATTTACATTTAAGTGAAATAATAACATTAATTAATACAACACATTGGGATATTTTCTATCCTCATTCATTCATAGATTCACTTACATATAATAGAAACGAGATATTGGGACATAAACTATTCCCAATAATCTATATATCATATATATATATATCAGAAAACAAAGATTCATGAGATAATCTTTATCCTCATTCATTAGGGAATACACATTATTCCCATCAATCCATGCATGCATAACAATTCATGAATTCTACCAATCATGGGACATTCATTACCCCATCACATTCACATTCAGGCAGTCACAATTACATATAGAATGAATGTCATTCAATATATAATTATGGGATCCTTGCTATCCCCACTATTCACACATACATATATATATATATATTAAAAGAAGATTTATGGGATATTCGTTATACCCATCCCTTCATATATGCTCATACAAAATATGGGATATCCGCTATTCCCATCCGGCATTACAATGAACATGAAAAGTGCCTACTTACCTTATTGAAGTACAATCTCACAATCTTTACTCAGCTTTCCTTTCCACCACTTAACTCCCAAGTGGATCCTACATATACAACATATGATACAATTAAAATTTTATATGTCCAATGAGAATGTTAATTAAATTTCAAAAACTAGCCCAACGATCACATTATACATCACTTATCTCTATTATGCAATCATGTGTTTCACATTTATTCCAAAATACCTTATTTAAGATTCATTAGCCTCCTTAGATATCATTTCATTGATCACTTTAAGTCAATTAAACATAACATTCAATGGTCACTTAAAGGCTACCATAGGTTATGCAAACACATTTTGTCTCTAAGTTAAGTATTTCATCAAACAACTTAAGGTGCATCAGTTAATGCATAACAATTTAGCAAGGTGTTTCAAAGGAATGTCATTTCCCATAACACATACCTATAATATAACATAACTAACATGTAAATAACCATAAAAACAAGCCAATTAATTCCTTAACTCATTCAATTCATGGCTTAAATACTTTGCACCCAAAATCGCTTTTGTAATAATCCATTTGGTTGCTATCTAACAACATAATCGAATTTTGTATGCCTAATTCATTCCAAAAACTTTATAATCCACTAATTAATCATTCTTTCCTTGAAATTCACATCATTCATATAGTTTCTCCTCCTCGAAATCACTGTTCATGGAGGGTATAAAACCCTAATAGTTAGAAATCATCAAAATAAAGGGGAAAAGAGGGCTTACCATGAATTTTGTTTGTGGCTTCCTTCCTGAAACAAGAATTTGACCTAAATGCTCTAAGCATCACCCATGAATCACAACCCACCTCTTTCACCATCCAAATGGCTAGACCTTGAATTAAAATATATGAATCATGGGTTTCATGCCTAAATAAGGCTCTTCCCTAAAGAGGCATAGGGTAAATGGTTTAGGGCAAGAGAGAAGATAAGGCATTGAATGAAGAGAGAAATGAGCTTAACAACCCTTAAAATTAGAAACCATCGGCACCCACTAACATCGTTGCAGCGATGCTAGATATGTTGGTTGCTACTCTCACTCGACCACCATGATCTGGCGTCTGCAAGGTTATGGTCATCTGCAAGGTGTTATCAAGTTACCATATATACTTGGGTACAAAGTTATGTTATTTCAATGTGAAGGCTTAACACGAACAAAAAATCAGGAATCAAGGTAGAGCCTCATTGCACAAGTGTTAATGTCAGTAGGTTTTTGTATCACGATGAGCCATTTATACTTGCATCCCAAGCTAAACAGGTATTTTACTTGAATGACACAAAGATGGGGCCATAGTGGTAAGTTGTTCGGTGTTGCATCTATTATGTCCCATAGGATGGCTTAACCCTAGAGGGAAGGGGTGAATTAGGTAAATAAAAATTAATTACTTAACCCCTATTGAATCATTTCTTTCTTTTATGCTTATGTGTGGTATGACATAAGATGAATAAAGAGATGCATGAAGAATAAAATAATTGGATAAACACACACACACATATAGAGACAAAACAATTTTTATAGTGGTTCAGGAGCCCGTCCCTACATCCACTCTTTCAAGTACACCAACTTATTATGCTTTGAATTTCACTATACCCGTACAATGGAATACATAAGTGTCCCTGACACTTCTTCTAGATTCTAGCTCTAGGGGGCATAAACAAGTGTCCCTGACACTTTTTTCTGGTTTTACAAGTTTACCAAGAAACTCATCCATTTCAAAGATCACAGGCAAACTTGGTAGTTTTCCCGAGCTCACTACCAACTCATACAATGTGGTTTTCTTAAGCTCACCACAAACTCTCTGGTTTAATGATTAACAGAAAACTAACACTTTATAGTGTTACATTGAAGCACAGGGGAAGATATGATCTCTCTCTCAACTCTTATAATAAAAAAATCTTCCAAAAATGTAAAAACAATAGCTATTTAGATTTGTAGATTAACACTCATAAAGGATAGATGACAGTGTAAGCTTTTGGCCATGGGTGGAAGGATTTGCATCAAGTTAATCACATTTGAAATGGGTTCCTTTACCACCACCAAATCGTCTTGCTTCTTCTCCTTAAATAGCTTCTTCAGAATCTCAACCATTGGAGAAGATGGGAGCTAATCAATGCAGAGATGAGAGCAACATTGAATGAATAAGACCGTTTGAATTTTCTGCCGTTGAAGTCCATGTCTTTTTATTTTGTCTTGAGCTGCTGCATCACCAATCAGAGAGGAGGATGAGTTATGATAAATGTGTTTCTTATTTAACTCGTTACAACCTTGAAAAACTTGTAGCGCCGCTTATTGTCGGAAATGGTGACTGGTCTAAGTCTGTATAATGACGGCTTGAATGCAGATGTCATTTGCATACGTAGTCACACAAATGATTCTCCTCTAACACGTCATGGCCTCTCTCTGTCTGCATTAGTCTCCCATAAGTTGCAGACGAATTCTCCTAGGGTTTGTCTGTCAGTTGAACTTCCATAAGAATGATTATCTGTTAAGTAGCAGATGAACTTTGATACATATGAAGTTATACTGACTAATAGACAAACACTTCCTTGTCTATCATAGTTCCTCCAGAAGATTATCTGTTGATTAATCCTTCGTGTATATGCTTTATCTATTAAAGATAACAGACTAACTTTGAATGGTGCTAACAAAGATGAGTTGGTCGATTGACAAAAAGTTCCCTTAATATGAACAGATGAAGTAAGATATGCTTCCTTTGTTCTTCGTCATCTGTTGGAGGTGACAGATGAAGTTCAATTAGTCTTGCACTAACAGATGAAGTAAGATCTTCTTCTTTTGTTCCTTGTTGTCTATTAATAGTGCCAGACAAAGCTTACTTCAATTTGCTCGAGCAGATGAAGTGTGACGTTTGTCTGATGTAAGCGATAGATGAAGTATGTTTTGCTTTGTCTTGGATAGAATATTTTGCACATTGCATTTGTCTATCGTAAGTTATAGACGATCGTGTCTTTGTCTGTTGCAGCCTAATTCGATCCAAGTAACTCTTCATTTGTTTAGCTTCGCCTATGCTTACTATGCAACATCTTCATCATCTTCAGCTTGGTTGAAGTTTGTCTGTTGTGACATACGACCTTTTGATTGGAAGATGAGGCAAAGTTCTTTAACCCTTCTGCATGCTTTGAGCAACAGAAGAAGTTTGTTCTAGCAACTTCCTTATTTCTTCAATCTTGATCCGTTTGTCTTAGCTTAGCTAAAGTTGCACTCCCTTCAATATTTATATTGTCATTCTGTCCTCAGACAACTCTAGTCTTCTCATTTCTTATATTGTTGTTTGGACAACAATTCTTCTTTCTTCCTCTGTCTGAGTTTTTGATGGAGCTTCTTATTCTTTCTTTATCTCAGATAGGCTTTGTCTGGTCTGTGTAGATAGTTCAAATTTCTCAAACAGAGTTATGCTTCTTTGACCATGGCTTCATCTTCAACTCCTTTATCTGCCAAGCCTTGAGTTGCTTCTTCATCTTTTTGTTTTTATCTTGGACAAACTGACAGACAATGCAAGTTCATTGTAGCACACCTTAAAAACCTTATTTTTCGCTCATGCTTTTATTCATGGAAGCATCTCTTGGACAATTGCAACCTTTTTATTGCTTGTCTACTGCTTTCTTCTTCTTCTTCTTCCACGTTTTTCATCAGTTAAGCTCATTTGTAACATAGCAGATTGTTGTGGCAGTTTGTTGCAAATGATCATTATCCTGTATTTGAACTTTTCTGTACTTGCTACGTTGTTAGCTTTCATATATAATATCAGAATGTATTTTATTCTCATGTGATTATAGCATATTGTAAAGCAAGGATAATATACATTTCTATAAAATGCACAATATAAAAGCTTAAGTAATTATGATGCATAGTATTGATTTAACAAATTTATGCAGTAAAGATTAATTGATATTTATAATGTGCACACCATAAAATGAAGATTGTATGCTTGTTTAATTAATCATTCTAGTTAAGTATTTTTGTTAATTAATTCAAACTATATATATGATCGTTAGAGATTTAAGTATACAGGTTTCTTATTTTAATACAAGTTTTATTATTATCAAAATTATATATAATATTGACAGCATCCACCAACATCTCTGGAATATTCCATAATGTGATGTTACCCAGTCTAACCCAATCAGAGAGTATGCAAATCAGGATGAAGAGACGTCAATGAATGACTTTATTGGGGTTTCAAGTGAACCTGAGATTTTCATCTAAATAGAGAGGAGAGCCACACCCTGATGAACTCAACAAGACTATTATCTGTATCTCCAAAGAGGAAAGGATTATTGATATCCAAGGGGATGTTACCGACGATTCAGTTGAAATGGATACAAAATTTGAAGACCGACTAAAATATAACATATTATGCTTTGAATGAATTGTAAGTCATTCACAACCTTATATTAATGCCTTAGTGAGGTAAAGGACTTTTACTATTATTATGTACACTAGTTGAGAAGGTGCCGATTGCATTCATTTTTTTTGTAAGTTGCACCTCTCTCATGCGTTGGCAGTAAGTATGGTGGGTGCCAGCTGTATCGCATGCGCACTTCTCGATATGCGTAGGCGCTATCGGTACTAACCGCAAGTGTCCAAGGAGACCACTCCTTCTTGGCACACTGCGGTTGGAACCACAAGCAACTTCAGTATTGACCGCGGTGCGGGCGAAATGCATGGGCGCTCGCGATATCACACGTGAGTATCCAAGGAGATCACTTCTTCCCAGAACATTGCGGTCGGCACCACGGGCATCTTTAGTATTGACCGCAACATGGGCAATATGTGCAAGCGCCAAAGTATCAACCGTGGTGCCCCTTACCCATTGTATGGAAATATATTTTTCATTTGTGATTATATTTATAATTCTTATTTTAGTCTCATTGACTTCATGATAATGATAATATCCACTGCATATCAAAGTAAGTTGCATGAATGATTCCAAGTATATCTATCGATTCATGATTTCATGCCAATTGCATCCTAACAAATGTCATTCTATTATTTTTATGTAAGATACAATGGTGCTTGGGCGCAGTAGATGGTGCTTGGGCGCAGTAGAGGACGAGGTTATTTTTCAAGGCCTGCTCGCCTCATAACTGATACGGTAAGCAACACATAAGAGATAACGCCTCTACCATGTGCCCCACAACCCATGTATACTCCAAGCATTCCTTTAAGAGGATAGGGACACCTTCCCTCCTTTTCTAATGTGGATTCCCCATCACAAGAGACACAAGAGTTTGCATACTCACAAGGTCCCTAGTTACCAATGGCCACAAGTCTGTGCCACATTGCCAGTGGATCAGAGACTCAATACTTCCCTTCATTAAAGGGGCCATGCACAAGCACAAGTGGTATGTCATTAAATTGATAGAATTTCAATTATCACTTTTACACATATCTCTATAAACACTTAATATATATGGTGACACCTAACTAATGATTTCCATAGGAACTCAGTGTTGAGTCTAATCCTCCAACTTAACTTGATTTTAATGATGAATATAATTAAGTAGCTAAGTTTTGATGATGAACAAACATATGAGTGAAGAGTTAAGGTACTAATTGATTACTTTTCAAGTGATGCAATGTTAATTTGTTAAGGAGAGTAACTATTAAGTTTAAAGCATATAACATTAAGACTTCGCACAAAGGAGTTTAGAGAATGCTCAAATAAAAATCATTCAGAATAAATTCAGAAGTATTTCAAAAGTTACTCAGAACCTCGTTAGAAGCTCAGAAGCAACTAAGAACGTCATCAGAAGTAACTTTAGGATTAATTCCAATCCTTTGAAGAAATTCAAAAGTACTCAGAAGTATATCGAAAATAAGGTAGAACCTTTTCAGAGACAAGGCATAAGCCTTAGATTCAACTATAAGTCGATCTCACACTTCAGAGGTAACTCAGAAGCATTCCCAAGTCTTCAGAAACTTTCAGAAGTAAAATATTCTATTTCAAAGGGAAGTCTCTATAAATTCTTGTAGGATGGCTTAACCCAAGAGGAGAGGGATGAATTCAGTAAATAAAAATTTATTAATTAACCCCTATTGAATCATTTTTCTCTTTTCGTGCTTATGTGTGGTGCGGTATAAAATGAATAATATAAATAATAAAATGCATAAAGAATAAAACAGATTAGTAAACACACTCACGAAGATCACCAGTAAACTTGTTGGTTTTCTAGAGATCACTAATAACTCTTATAATATAGTTTTTACGAGCTCACCAGAAACTCACTAGTTTCGAAGATCACCAACAAAACTTGTTGGTTTTCTAGAGCTCACCAACTCTCTAGTTTCAAGTTTACTAGAAAACTTATATACTTTTACATAGTGTTTCTCTTAAGCATAGGGGAAGATTTGATCTCTCTTTCAGCTTCATATAATACAAAAGATCTTCCCATAATGTAAAGACAATGACAATAAGGATATGAAGGTTTTAGCTCAATGAAAAATAACTGAAGGTTTATGCTTTTAGCCATGGGTGGAAGGATTTGTCTAAGATTAACTACATCTAGAAAGTATTCCTTCACCACCTTGAATCGTCCTATCTCTTCTTCTTAAATAGCTTCTTTATATTGTCGACTTTTGGAGAAAATGGATTCCGTTACATGCAAAAATAAGAGCAACATTGAATGAATAAGACCATCTAAATTTTCTGTCGTTAAAGTCCAGGTCATTCTGTTTTGTCTCGAGCTGCTACATCGATGTTCAGAGATAAGGATGAGCTATGTTAAAAGGCTATTTTTTGTTTGACCTGTTACAGCTTTGAAAATCTTGCAGTGCTTCTTATTGCCGAAGATGGTGACTGATATAATCTGCACAATATCAGCACTATTGCAGATGCCATTTGAATGCTAGTGTCATAAATTGATATTCCTTTAACAAGTCATGGCCTCTCTCTGTCGGCATTTGTCTGCCATAAGTTGCAGACGAATTCTTCCAAGGTTTGTCTATCAGTTGAACTTCCATAAGAGTGATTTGTCTATTGTAAGTAGCAAACAAACTTTGAATGATGTAGATGAAGTTGAACTAATTGATAAACAAACTTCACTTTGTCTACTTGAATTCCTCCAGAAGATTTTTCTATTAATTAATCCTTCATGCATGTGTTTTGTTTGTTACAAATAGCAAACTAATTCTGGGTGGCACTAACGAAGTTGGGCTGATCGATTAATAAACTTCTCCTTTTGTATGAACAAACGAAGTGTAATGTTTGTCTGATGTAAGCGATAGATAAACTATGTTTTGCTTTGTCTTGGACTAAATACTTTTCACGTCCCCTAGGTTTGTCTATTGTAAGTTATAGATAATCGTGTCTTTGTCTATTAGAGCTTTTTTTTAGTCCAAGCCACACTTTGTCTATGCTCACTATGTAACTTCTACTTCATCTTCTACTTTGGCTGATGCTTTGTCTGTCGCAAGTAACAGATGAACTTATGATCCGCAAATGAAGTAAAGTTCTTCAACTGTTTTGGACACTTCGAGCAACAGAAAGGGTTTAATCTTACAACTTTTTTATTTCTTCATTCTTGGTTTGTCTGTCTTAGCTCAGTTGAAGTTGCACTCTCTTATCTGTTCATATTGTCTTTTCATTCTCAGATAGATCCATTCTTCTAACTTTGTGCATGATTGTCTGGGTGGTAATTACATTTTTCTTCCTTTGTCTGAGTATTTGATGGATCTTTTCTTTCTTTCTTTATCTCAGACAACTTTTCTCTCATTGGTGTAGCTAGTTTGAATTTTTCAAATAGCTTTATGCCCTTCGACCATGGCTTCATCTTTAACTTTATTTATCTTGCATTTATCTATTGAGATTTTCTCTTTGAGGTTGACAGACAACTTAAGCTCGTTGTAGCACATCTTCGAAGCTTTATTTTCCTCACATTGCTTTTATTCATAGAAGCATCTAATACAAACTTTCTTCTTACTTGTCTCCAAACCTTCTATTTTCTTTTTCTTTTTCCATGATTTTCATCAGTTTAGCTCCTTTTGAAGCATAGCAGATAGTTGTGGCAGTTTATTACAAACGATCATTATACTGCACTTGAACTTTTTTGCACTTGCTACGTTATTAGCTTTCATATATAATATAAGTGTATCTTATCTTCATGTGATTGTATTATTGTGTAAAGCAAGGATAATATACATCTCTATTAAATGCACAATATGAAAATATGAAAGCTTAAGTAATTATGGTGCTTAGTATGATTTAGTAGATTTATGTAGTAAAGATTAATTAATGTTCATTATGTGTGCACCATAAAGTAAGGAATATATGCTTGTGTAATTAAATATTTATGATTATGTGTTTATGTTAATTAATCTTTATCAGTATATATAATCATTAGAGATTTAATCATATAAGATTTTTTTTATCTTAATATACATTTTTTTATAATCAAAATCATATACAATAATATTTACAGTCTTTGCAATAAAAAAAAGAACTCCAGAAATGCTTCCAAGTTTCAAAGATATCTTAGAAGTTGAATAATCATGGTATAGGATAAGATCAGAAGAAATATCTATACTCAGAACCTTGTTAGAAATACTTTAGAGAAAGCTTCTATACTCAGAATGTCGTTAGAAGTAAGTTAAAAGTAACACTTTGTTCAGAAGCCAAGACAAGTTTCAAGAGCATATCAGAGCCAAAATTCAAGCTTTAAAAACTATCTTCTGAAGTTCTTTAAAAGCAACTCAGAAGCCCTTCAAAGGTATATTCAAAAAGCCAAGACTTAAGAAGTATATTAGAAATAGAATTTAAGTTTTAGAAGTTCTTCAGAAGTTTATCAGAAACAAAAATATGACTGTTGAAAGCATCGAAAACTAGAATCAGCCTTCAGAAGTTCTAAAGAAGAGCTTTAGAAGTTCCGCATTAAATATACAACAGTAACTGACAGGTAGTTAAGCTTCAAAAGTTCTAAGAACTAATCTTAGAAGTTCTGAAGTTGAATAAAAGTAGAAAGTTGCAATGAAGCTTTGAATACCCTTCTCCCAATGGTCGGAAAGCTATAAAACATAATCATTATAGCTAAGGTTTTTTTCATAACATATAAATGAAAAATTCAAATGTCCAGGAAAGGTGAGCGAGTAGTTGAGAAAATTTATTCAGGCATTTATAAAATCTCTACTATTTTTTGCCACAAGATAAACTCCATTACACCACATTCCAACAAGAATCCAAAGCAGATCTTTCGACAATGCTTGGAGTCAAATCTCTCTTGTTCTTTATTGCTATATTTATTATATTTCTATCACTAAACTTTGTACACTCTGCCTATCAAGAAATATTTATTTTTATACACATTTATTTTCCATTTTCTCATTTGCAAGTAAGGGGCTTGTATCTTATAGTTGAAAGCAAGTAGGAAAACTTGCTAAAGACTGTATAAGTTGTTGGTGAGCTTAGAAAACTAACTTGTATAAGTTGTTGGTAAGCTTTGAAAACTAACTTATAAAAGTTCATTGGTGAACTTGGAAACCAACAAGTGTTAGTAGAACCTAAGTTTAGTAAGATAGACTGACTCAGAGAAGTTGAGTAGGTACCCAGGTTAAGGGCCAAACCACTATAAAAATCATTATCTCAGTATGCTGTATGATCTTTCCTATTTTATTTCAGTACTACCTTTCAAACTTGGCCAAAATTTTTAAGGGCTTAATTCAACCCCCCCCTCCCCTCTTGAGCCTGTCAATATTACTATATATAATTTTAATGATAACAAAACTTGTATTAAAATAAGAAATATGTATGGTTAAATCTCTAATCAAATCTCCAACAATCATATGCATAATTATGATCTAACAAACATTAATCAGTATGAATACATAATCATGAATGTTTAATTATGCAAGCATACATCCTTAATTAATGGTGTGCTTAACCTTAATAAGTTATTCATTAATGCATAAATTTATTAAATCATAATTTGCACCATATTCACTTAAGCCTTCACATTATGTACTAAATAGATATGTATATTATTCTTGCTTTACAATATGATTAAATCACATGAGGATAAAATACATTCTGATATTATATCTGAAAGCTAACAATGTAGTAAGTGCAGAAAATTTATAAGTGCAGGATCGTAATCATCTGCAACAAACTGCCATAATTATCTACTACATGTTAAACTGATAAAGATCATGGAAGAAGAAGAAAAAAGCAGAAGGTTTGAAGACAAGCAACAAGAAAGGCTACATTGTCTAAGAGAAGCTTCCATGAATAAAAAGCAATGGTAGAAAAATAAGGCTTTAGAGATGAGCTACAATGACATTGTCTATTAACCTCAAAGAGAAAACTTCCATAGATAAATATAAGATAGAAGCAGTGATAGATGAAGTCATAGTCAAGAAGCATAAATATATTCAAGAAAATTTGAACTATCTACAACGATCAGACAAAATTTATCTGAGATAAAGAAAAAAGAAGAAGCTCCATCAAATTCTCAAATAAAGGAAGAAAGAAGGAACTGTCACCTAGACAATCATGTAAAAAGTGAAAAAATTTTATCTGACCAACAAAGTTAGAAGAATGGATTCATCTGAGGATAAAAAGGCAACATAAATAGACAAAGGAGTGCAACTTTGGCTGAGCTAAGATAGACAAATCAGGAATAAAGAAAGTAAGAAGTTACAGAAGTAAACTCCTTTTGATGCTGGAAGAATGCAGAAGGAACTCCACTTCATCTGTGGATCAAAATTACGTCTATTACTTACTACAGACAAATCATTAGCCAAGTGGAAGACAAAGAAGAAGCTGCATAGTGAGCATAACAAAGCTGAATAGACAAAGAGCTATTTGGACAAAAAGGGACTTCAATGGATAAAGGCATGTTCATCTATAGATTGCATCATACAAATCCATATGCACTGTGCAAAGTAATTAGTCCAAGATAAAGAAAAACAGAGTTTGTATATCGCTTACAACAGATAAATACTACACTTTGTCTATTCGAGTAAGACAAAGTAAATTTCGTCTGTCACCTCCAATAGATAAATGGGGAACAAAAGAAGAACATCACACATCATCTGTTTGTATAGACAAAGGAAAGTTTATCAATCAACTAGTCCAACTTCATCTGTGCCACCTAAAGTTTGACTGTTATTTACAACAAACAAAGTACATGCGTAAATGATTGACCAACAAACAAATCTCCTGAAGGATTTTATGTAGATAAAGCAAAATTTATCTATAAGTCAGTTCAACTTCATCTGCACCTTTTAGAGTTTGTTTGCTACTTACAACAGACAAATCACTTTTGCAGAGGTTCAACTGATAGACAAACCTATATAGGAATCCGTCTACAACTTATGGCAAACAAATACAAACTGAGAGAGGCCGTAACTTATTAGAGGAAAATCGATTCATGTGACTTGATCCAAATGGCATCTGCACTTGAGCTATCATTATGCAAACTTAATTTAGTTATCATTTTCGGCAATAAGTGGCGATGCAGGTATTCAAGCTGTGACAAGTCAAATGAGGAACATCTTTTGACATAACTCATCTTTCTCTCTGAACGGCGATGTAGCAACTCGAGATAAATCAGAAAGGCCTAGACTTCAACAGAAGAAATCTCAATGGTCTTATTCATTTGAAGCTGCTCTTGTTTTCTGCATTCAACAGAACCCGTCTTCTCCAATAGTCGAAACTATGAAGAAGCTATTTAAGGAGACAAGGTGAAACAATTCGGTAGTGGTGAAGGAATACTTTTCAGATACGCTTAATCTTATACAAATCCTTTTACCATGGCCAAGAGCCTAAACCATCATCTATCTTTTATGAGCTTCAATCTGTATATCTTTATGACCATTATTTTTATATTTTGGGAAGATCTTTTTATGTTGTTAGAGCTATAAAGAGATCATATCTTTTCCTGTGCTTGAGAGAAATATTATGTAAAAGTGTATAAATTTTCTGATAAACTTGAAACTAGAGAGTTGTTAGTCATCTCTAAAACACCATCAAGTTTGCTGGTGATCTTCAAAACCAGTGAGTTTCTTGGTGAGCTCGTGAAAATTAAAAGAGTGCTGGGAGCACTAAGCTTATGCCTTTTGGAGCTAGAATCCAGAAGAGTGTTGGGAACACTGTTTATGCCCCCTGGAGCTAGAATCCAGAAGAATGCTAGGAGCACTTTGTATTTTCATTATATGGGATATAGTGGAACCCAAGGCACAATGAGTGTATGCTCTTCGAAGAGTGGATGTAGGAACGGGGTTCCCAAACCACTATTAAAATCATATTATTTGTGTGTGTTTGCTTGCTTGTTTTATCTTTTATACACTTTACTATTTTTATTATCTATCTTACAGTACACCACATACAATCACAAAATGAGGAAAATGTTTCAATGGGGGTAAAGCAATGAACTTTTTAGATACTCAATTTACTCCTCCCCTCTTGGGTTAAGCCATACTATGGGACTCTAGAGCCACTATTAGTAAGGGACCAATACTCAGAAGAGAGGATAGGGTTCATCCAAGAACACCTTATATCAATGATATGGAAAAAAACCAAGCATTAATGCCTATTGAGATCGACCCTGATACTGGCAAACCAACTACCGAACAAGGTCACATGCATTTAGCAATGACCATTTGCTACATTATGAGGGCATTAGCACCAATTGTAGATAAGAAGAAATGGTCGGACATTACTGATTTAGAAAAATAACCTATGATTGCTAAATTGAAGGTACAGAAGAATACATTCTTCAATTTAGAACTCCCACTGAAATGATTGCTACCACCTATTTGTATTACCTCCTGCATGCAATCTTGCTTTGATATTAAGGAATTTGAAGAAGAATAGGTTCAATTGGTCACTGAATAATACTTCAGGGATGGCTAAAAAAGAGTACACAAAATTTTCTATGATCACTATTGCGAAGTCCTAAGTCGAGGCGATGAGTGAAGATTCATAACTGGACTTTCTTACATAGTTACTTCCAAACTTTGGAATTTCAGGTATATTTCTACTACCATGATTTCATTTTCATGGCACATTATTTTTTCACATCGTGACATATAACAGTGAACTCCCTTTGCTTAAATGTAGCATAAGTCATTAGTAGCTAAGGATAACTGAAAAAAGATAAAGTATACACATTGCATAGGGCCAAAGCCATTTATGGTTGTTTTGGCTAAATAGGTAGTAGTATTGCTCAAGTTGGATGACAAATTTATAGCTCCGGAGGTAGATGATGCATATACGAGTACACCCAAGTCTTCATTGATCTATTTATATTTTCTCTCTTTCTTGGCTAACCTGTTTTATGACCAATGATGCTTGTTCATCTATATGCAGAGGAAGATGGTGGACCTACAGGGTAGTTTAGAGTCTGCAGAGTCACCCATGATAGTAGATGATATCTATGATAAGGTCATGGGTAAAGGTCATGGACACATTAAGGGCTTAGGCTAGATACCAAAGCCGCTGAAGAGCCAGTTCTATCCCGATTGGCCTCATGGACCTTCAATAGTGCTCCAAGAAGAGTTAGCTTCTACTAAGAAAATTCTGAATACAAATAATGGAGAAGTTAACTTCAACATCATAAGAGTTATCTACTACCAAGGAAGATCTGACTTGTACGAAGGACCAGTTGACCTCCACAACAGAAGAGATTAAGATTACAAAGGAACAGGTAGCATCTACTAACCTCCGAATTGATGCACTATCCGATAAGACAAGAGAGATCAGGTCATTGTTAAATGCATTGATCAATCTACCGACACCTGCATCATTGACCTCATCTCAATTGGGCTTTCTAGATATATTGAGAGGTAAGTATGCTCATTCATATTCACATGGCTCTTATATAATTTTTCCATTTTTATTTCCTACTTTTATGCATTGCTAATCTTTATTAATCTTGTGACCAAGTCTATCTAACAAAAAAAGGTAAAGAAAAATGAGTACATTATGAAGATGATGCACCTGCACCTCAATAGAAAGGGGAGACTACAACATGTTTAAGTCTTTTTATGGGAGGTCTCGATATGTGAGTGACCCTCAAAGTTTAGCCATATATGTGTTACATATATGATGATATTTTCAATTTGCTACTTATGCAAAATAGATTTTTGTGTTCTAATAATGATGTGTAATTTATGGGTTTGAAGTTTATATATTGTCTTTGCATTTTTAATTAGTGTTGTCTAAAGACTCATTGAATTTTAATTGTAACAATGATTTGGTTTAAAATGCGATGACCAATCTTGCTGCATTGAAGTTGCTCATATCTACGCCATTAATTTATTTTTTTAATACATCCAAAAAGTTGCAAACATATAAACTAAATGCAGCAAACTAATTAGCTATTTATGACTATATGTAGCCAAAGGAGTGGGCAGAATATAGCTAAATGTAGCTAACAAAATGGCTATATATAATCATATGTATCTACCCAAAAACGACTGCGTATAAATATATGCAACCGTTTCTTGCTGGTTGCATGTAAATATAACATTAAAATCATTATTTTTATTCTTTTGCAGCCAATCCAATCATTAAATCTTTTACATATATGCAGTCATTTTTTTGCTATCTGTATATAGTTATATGTAGCTATTTTATGTTGGTTGCATATAATTATAAGTTGTTTTATATTGGTTGCATATAATTATAACTATATGTAGCCAATAAAATGGCTGCATTTGGCGATATGCGATAAGGCATGTGTAGCCAACGAGCAATCGATTTTGTTAGCTGCAAAAGACTTAATGCAACCTTTTTTGATTTTATGCAGCCAAAATGTTGGCAGCATTAAGTGATTTTCCTTATAGTGTATTATAATAAAATCTATTTTAAGTTATTTTTAATTTTTAAGTAAACTATGGATTGGATTGAGTTTATACATTACAAAATTTTGAATAATTGCTTCATACTATATTTGTGTTGTATGTGAAATCTCTATCGTATGTTTGTTAGAAAAGAAATTTTTAACTTTTATAGTATATAAGATCAATGCTATCAGAATTAAATTGGATCGGCTAGTTAGATCAATTTGATCATTAACCGATTAGTTGATTAGTCTGGTCTAGCCCAATTCGGTCCAAAAAAAATAAAAAATTTATTTCAATATTATTAATAAAATAAAATGATGAATTAAAATAGTATTATATTATACAAAAATCTATATATTTTGATTAATATCTATGGTTTAAATTTTTTAAAATTATTTTATATTATTTTATATTTTTTTAAAAAATAAAAAAGAAAAACGATTCAACTAGTTGAGCTGGTCAGTCGAACTAGACCCTTAACCTGTTCAACTAGTAATCTAGTTCTAATAACACTGTATAAGATTAATTGAAATCATAAATTTTAATTATAAAATTAAAATTAAACTAAAATAAAATCTTATTATAATATTAACCTTAAATGTTTGTTGTTATTAAAAAATAGTGATTTTAATACTATATTTAATGAGAATTAGTTTAAATGTAGAATAAAAATAAAATCCAATCCAATCATTTTACTTATATCATTTATTTTTCTAGTAGTATTAAAATTATATAAATAGTTATTTCAAAATTAAGATCATTTGATAGCTAATGTTAATCATTCAGAATTATTTTATTTTTTATGAGACTTTAATAAAATTATTGAATTTAAGTGTATAATTTTTATAACATCAAAATTTGAAAATGACTTAAACTTAAGTTAATAAAGTTGTGCTAAAATTTTGAATGATAGAGGAAACCTATAGGAGAGACGGGTTAGGCCATATAAGTTTTTTAGGAACTGGAACAATGTTCTCTAGCTTCAAACAGACAGAAGAGAGCCCAAGGCTACAGGGGTTTGTAATAACTCTACAAAATTCTGTAGAGACTTCAAAGAATTCTGTAAAAACTTTACAAAGTCCTGTAGAGTTTTTTTGTAAAATCCATATTCTATAAAGGCTTTGACAAAAGAGATTAACAAATTTTATCAAAGGCTATGGTCATCTATAGAGTTTTTTAATAAGGAAGAGGGTATGTCTATATTTGTCTATAGCTGTAACGATCCTATAGCTGTAACGATCGGAAATTGATGTGACATCTCAACATCGGCTAGATTTCAAAAAATCCTCTTCCCAACCCTTGAAAGAACTTATAAATAGAAGTTCTATAGAAGAAGAAGATGATGATGCTTGAAGGTTCTAAATATTATAAATGAACCAATTATAAAAAATCCAATCAAGCATCCAACTACATTCACTTCAAAGCACTCTAATAACTAATGAGTTCAAGCAATATCAAATTCATCTCAAGAGGAGTTCAAAGCACTATAAATTTATTGTTTATTCTTTATATTTAAGCTTAAATTGTGTTCAACTAAGCCTAGAAAGAGACATTATATTGTACAATCTTAATTTGAGTTTTTGGGTCTTCTACTATAAGGAAGATAATCCTTGCAATAGAGTGGTATAAAAGTTTGTTGGTAAGCTCAAAAAAATCAACATTGTAGAGTTCCTAGTAAGCTTAGAGAAACTAGGTGATGTAAGGGTTTTTTGCGATCTTTAAAAACTAATAGAGGTGTGATCCAATACGTGGTTAGTGAAATCCAAGGTTGGGATACCTTGAAGGCCCAAACCACTATAATCCTTGTGTGCTTATTGTCATGTGTGCTCGATGCTTCCATTGCTAATTGTTTTTTGTATATGTACATCAACTTAATCTTTTAATCTTACTTGGTTTCATATTTTGCTATACACCTTATTTTAGGACCAACGATTAACATTAAACTCAGACTCAATAATAATTATGCATCTATGCCTTTTGAAAGCCTTCATCTTCTATTAATAAAACATTTTATAAATTTTGTGAGATTTGAGTATTTTCATAGATTAATATGACTAAATTTCATATTTTATACATCTTTAAATTGTGTGACCTATTGAAACTTTTGATTAAAATAATTTCATAAATTTTTACTAAAATGATAATAATAAATATAATGGTTGGAATAAATTTTCTTTAATTATTTTTTATTGGGTTAAAAATAAGGAGAGTCCTTTGAGATTTCAAAAGAATTGGTCCATTTAACCATTTGCCATATTAAATTATACAATAAATAGTAAATGATGTGACCTATCGAGACTTTTGATTAAAATAATTTCATATGTTTTTACTAAAATGATAATGATAAATATAATGGTTGGAATAAATTTTCTTTAATTATTTTTTGTTGGGTTAAAAATAAGGAGAGTCCTTTGAGATTTCAAAAGAATTGTTCCATCGAACCATTTGCCATATTAAATTAAAAAATAAATAGTATATGGATATCGTTATTTTTTGTGAACATATCATATGTATAAGTGTTAAAATATATAAACGGAATGGATTTGGTAATAAAGTCCGTTAACTCCATATTATGCAAGGCCCATCGAAATCCATGATTTTTTATTTCATCCGGCCGCTGTTGCTCTCAAGTTCTTTCCGCGGGTGGTGGTATCCACGTCCTCCTGTGGTTGCCAACAAGTAAGCTTTCTCTTGTAATCCCGGCATGATAAGAGTACCGCATACCTGCGCCTGCGGTTTGTCGACATCTTTTTACCTCAATCACGGCGTATACAGCACTCAGACAAAAGAAACTAGAGTCGAGGGATCCTTAAGATGACGATGAATTAGAGCCGTTTATTTATTCCTTTTTATCCTTAGTAGAAGATTGGTAAAAAGTTTTAATAATTTATTGGTTCGTACATTACGATTTTGACCTCCTAATTAATATTAGCGGAAACTGGATTGATTTGGCGTATTGTCTGAATCATGGGAAGGAAGGGAGTAAAATGACGGCTAAGATTCTCACATTTACTACCAACTTGACGTTGGTCGCACTGTATGCACAAATTAATGTTTTTGCACGTTTAGGGGGCCATGATTCTGTTATCCAGATATAAGAATGTTGATTGGTGGAGCCGACAAGAGATAGATTATGCTTTTGAAGATAATGGTGATGATGCACGTTCACTGATGTGCCTGTATGGATATTGGAAGGTACCTCCATGCATTCACGCAACATATTTCCGTCAGCAAACGTGAGTCCTTCCTCCTGCATCGTCCAAGTTGGCTCTTCTAGTAACTGCAACTTACAATTCATGATGCGCATTTAAATATCTTGGAAATTATTTTAGTGAAAACGACGCGCCCTCCTCCTTGACAATGATTGATGGACGCGATCGTCCAGACTCCTTCCCCAGAGTGGGGCCCACATGACATTTTGTACGTAAGGTACTTTTAAATGCAGTTTACTGTCTCATGTGAAAAAAAAAAAAAGAGAAAAAAGACCAAACGACAAGATTGAAGATCGAGACTAGCCGCCGTAATGAAATTACAGAGGAGGATGTTCTTTTACCGTGGACCGTATTTTGGGACCATAACTTAGGGGTTTTTTCATATCTTTACGTCAAGTTATGCGTTTTGCACCTTTTTACCCCAACTTTCCAATGGCTTAGATTATGACGTAAGTAATTTGCACGGGAGGCACCTCCCGTCGGACGCGGTTGGCGTGTATCCCCGACATTTCATTAACGTTTCCGGTGGACAGTGGAATTTGAAGTCTTAACGGATGAATCGAGACTTGGGAGATGCGCCAAGACATATAATGAATAAGGTTTACCGAGTGTCACAATTATAAGAAATTTAAAATATTTAAATTGTTAAATATATAACGTTATATAATAAAATTTATAAAACAATTAATTAATTAGTATATACACAAATAAAAAAGTATTTGGTAAGAATGAATTTCTTGATTTGTTTATACCTAAGAAAATTTAAATACATTAAAATCCTTTATTTATTCAACTAAATAAATAAAAGGAAAAATATATTATGTAAAACAGGAACCAAGAATTAAAAGTGCTCAGTAAGATCAAGAAAATTAGGAAATTAGTTATTAAAAGTTAAATGATTATATGAAAGAGTGAGAAAATCAGGTTGAATGGGTTAGTTGGTTTCCTTGATCATCAAATCTAGTCTAACAGAATTTAGAAAGTTGGTGGAGCTTAACCTAAGTTTTGATTTACTCAACCCTAATCCTACGCAAACTGGGTACGGCAATGGGTTTAGCCCAATCCAGTTGCACCCCTGGTTCTCTCTTTGTTTCCCTTCCACCTATGTACAACCCACTCGATGGTTGCTTCTCCAAAAGGCCTAGTTCAACAAGCTCCTCTCCATTGCCTGCACAACCCTCTTCTCTCCATCGTCCTCAATTGTCCCTCCCACATCTGAGTTGCCTAAGATTTCCAAAGAAAAGGTTTTCAGCTTTGCAACGAAGGTTGAGATAATGCTCGAGAAGTCGCCTTAAGGGGCCAATTGAGGCTCTACAATGGAGGTCACGGCGGATTTATGCACCCTCTCGAAAACCCTCGACAACTATGAAGCACTTTTTCTACCACCCAATTTGGTTGCCATCACCCTTGGAATCTCTCGAAGGCTGACAATTTGGTGGATTTCATTGTTACTAGACTATGAGGAGATGAGGCCAACAAGGAAGTGCAAAGTTTTGCACACCCAACTCATTTGATTTAGGAATCAGAAAAATTTGCCGAAAGCCCAGCTTTTGATTTTTCCTAGTAAAACCCAGATTCTATGTTATCTCCGTGTTTGCGCAAATGAGACAATCCGCAGCGTTGAATTGAAGAATTACGCAACACCCAAATGGAAAGATGTCGTTTTGCTTGCTAACATGTCATCAAATTTCTGTTCTAAGCTAGTTGATGTATCAACGAATGGAGTGATCTACACTAGTCCCCGGAAGAATATGAACCCCTTGGGGTCACCATTGTAATTATTAGCAGGATCTGATCAAGCATGACCTAAGGATTAATCTGATGCTTGATTACAAAATTTGCTCAAAGAATAAATTACTTTACAACACAATTCCTTTCGTGATTTATATTTGTCGGTGGTGCTCCGGGATCTGTTGGAGCAAGATGGGTTTGACTACATTGAGAACAAGAATATTGAGGCGGCAAATGCAATCAATGCAAGTGGGGGATTTTACAAACGCCCATTTGAGCAGTTAGTGCAATCGCTAATGAATGGCTCATTTATGCTTGGTAACGATCTAAAGGCAGGGTTCGTTAATAAAGCAACCGGATCAAGGCTCATCAATCCATGGGAGGCGTCAGGCTAATGTTGGCTGGGCGCTGAAAAAGGGAGGCAAAGGGTGACTGGGGTTTGGGGGATTATTTTAGTCCAAATTTTGAAAATTTTAAAAAAGTTTATTTAATTATTAAGAGAATTTTTATGAAAGTTGATATCAAAGGCATAGAAGAATAACAGTAAAAACTTCAAAGGGAAGAAAAGAAGGGGTACTCCTCCAATGTGGTTTTAAAGTTTTCTTCAATCAGAAGCTCTTTGCGTACGAAAACTTCAAGAGCTTTTACGAAGGAAAGAGAGTAATGAAGGAAGGCGTCTTCTACTTCAACACTTTCGAAGAAGATGGTGGAGATTGGAACCTCCCTATAAGCTAATGGCTTGAGTTCTAGGAGTGGAGACCTATACTAGAATAACGGGGCCTCATATTTCCTAGAATCGTGATAGCCACAATTCAAAGAAGATATGAATAGGTAAGACTAAAATTGACCTAAGGCCGGCAAATCTGTAATGGCTCACTCCTCAGGCGCTACCATGATATATTTCAGAGAAAAATTCTATTATAATTTCAGCAGAGTTTCCTCTAAAGTATAAGAATTTTACACCTGTACAATCATTTACACATAATATCACATTTCTCATCATTTACACAATTCCTATAACACACTCACCCAAAACTGAAAGGTGCATCGTAATGGAAAATGACAAAACTGGACTAACATCAAGATCCATTGACAATATCACATACATACCATTACTATGACATGCCAATATAATAATCTTATGAATAACTTAATATACAACAATATTTAAATTGTTTCAAATTACAATTTACATATATACATGATGGAGAATTCCAGTCCCATTTCATCATACCCACATGGATGACACCATCTAATCCTGCTCACAGGCATCAACTTTGCTTGGGTTCCTTCGTCTGACTTGACAACTAAAAATCATAATTAAAATGACATGAGTTCAGACAACTTAGTAAGTAGGCAAAATAGAAAATAATGAACAATAAATCTTTGAAATCATATACAGAAATACTCGACAATGCAATATACTCTCATGCCCATAATATACATAGATTCTCTTTTATCAATAATTTGACCCATCCTCACTCGCATTATCATCACCAATTCAATTAGAATGCAACTCATCTTCAAAAGTAAAACTCATCTATTACTCCATCATGGCATTCTCACTATACACATCTATCATCATCATATCAATATCCGAGTCAATTCTTTTTGTTCAAAATCATCAGTAAGTTGGCCCTAGAAACAGAACCTATCACTAAGTCATCCTCGTGAAGATATATTTATTCTAATTATATTAGGATCAACACAATTCCCTTTCCTTTTTAATAGGTATTGATCTTTCCCTGTACCCCCGGCTATGAAGCCTGTTAGGTCCATGATAGCTCAATCTCTGCTATCTGTGGCATCTCGCCTTCATTTCTCTACAGGGAGTACAATTCGCCAATTACCTCTAACGCGAAGCTTAAGTGTATCATACCCACAATTCACAACTCATCACTACTTAGCTATCACACTCTATGTCACCTAGACATATCCTCATCATTGCAATTTTATATAATAACTCTTCAATGTAGGTATCACCCTATGAGTGTCATGTCATAATCATCATACTATGCTATCCCTGCATAGCTATATTCACATTGTGTCCATGCCACTAGGGCACAATCATATTATGTCATTTGGACATCTTACTCACATTAAGTCAATTAAGGTCAATTTGGCCGCGCGTTGCAGGGGGTTTAAAGTGCTTTTAGAAGATTAAATGCTTTTTTGTAGGGAGTCAATTTGGCCATGCGTTTCTTCACTGTGCTTTTTTCTCACCATAAAAGCTAATTTTTCACATTCAGGCGGAAACTAAAAATTAGTGCTTCTTTTGAACGCATTTTTGTAAAAGTACTTAAATCTCACAGCGTAGCTAAATGAAACCTAAGACCATGCTGTCGAGGCATAATCACACACACACACACACACTAGTACCATATCATATACATACCATTTAGGCATCTATATCACACCATGATTTATGATGCATAATAAAATGCCATGCTATACTATATCAAGATCAGTTCCAAAGCAATACATGATGATATACAATCCCAACATTTCAAGTCCAATACAATAAACATGCAATTTCATGATATGTTGAATGTATAACATTGTACCATTTTCTACATGTCCATGATGCACAGGCTTTTATTTTCCAGGCTCATCCGTTGCCTCACACCCCTATACTAGGGTACACATACTCTTATAATTCTGGCTTACATTCAACCTCCCACCCTTATATCCGGGGTACATGCCCATTCCCATTCTCAATATTCATCCGCACCCACATATATTATTATTTCATCATTTCCAAGGCTAGCCTTATCAACCTGGCATTAGCATTCATACATTTCCCTCATCATTTAGTCATTACTAGACTCAGCCTTATCAATAAGGCAATTTGGTTCACACATGTTTTTCAAGTTTTATACCATGAGTAAGACAGGCTTCATCATTTATAGGCATATCCATTTTTATTTCATAGAACTTGCCAGATGTACATACCATTCTTTTCCTTCTTCAATGTGTGATTGGTTTATCCCAGTAACCCTGGCCACAAATGTTGCTGGACCCATGATAGCATCATTGTGCTTCTTATGGTACCCCGCCATCATTGCAACATAAGGATTTTAGGTTCACCATCTACATCTACCGAAGGGATCAAATATAGTAGCTACCCGGCCTCATTGCCACATGATGGATTTCATATGTAATGCATCATATCCATGCCACTAAGGCATTCAGACCCTCAAGCATTCATCTTCATTCCATGGGTGTCATATCATGTCTATCCATATTTAGGCCATGTACATATTCCTATTCATATCATTTTCATCTCATATCAGGGCCATTAAAGTACTGTCATGTCATATTAAATTTGACCTGTCTAGGCACAACTATAATCATATTATGTCGATGCCACCTAGGCACGACCATATCATATTTTGTTAGTGCCACCCAGACACAACCATGTTATATCATGTTCGGGTTATCTGGGCATATCATACTCATATCTCAATAGGTCATGTCACCATCAAATAATTATGACACCAAGGCATATGCGTATTCAAGTCATGTTCGTGCCATCTCGACACTGTTATAGTCAGCCACCCAGACATGGTCATGGTTACATTGCATTTGTGCCCTCTAGGCACTATTATAGTCATAAAATGTTTGTGCTACCCAAATATGGTCATGGTTGCATCATGTTTGTGCCATCTAGGCACTATTATAGTCATAGAATGTCTGTGCCACCCATACATGGTCATGGTTACATTATGTCTATGCCATCCAGGCACTATCAACATATTCATCTCATATTTGTGCCATCTGGGCACTATCATATTTATTTCATATCTGTGCCCTTTAGGCATTTTCATATGCATACTGTGTTTGTGCCATCACATACACCATCATAATCATATCCTATTCGGCTTTTTTCACATGACATATGCCACAATCTTGCTCATTATACTTTCCATCATTTCATCATGCCTTATGATGATAGACCATGAAAGGTAACATTCAATCAGTCCAATGGAACACATATAATAGAATTCAAATCTCACAACCACATATAATAACCCAATACAGGTGAATTCAATATCCATAACCAATTCATGACGTTCCACAATTTTATCATTTCCAATCAAAATATAAGGCAAGGAACAACATGCAAACATTGTGTCGACAATTATGGGATACTCATTATCCCCATCAGTTTGCACACTCATCCATGTGTAACCAGAAGAAGCATGGGATTCTCATTATCCCCATTCATTTACACTTCATCCATATGTAACAGTAAAAGAGTGTCATGGAAGGTTCTTTATCACCATTAATCCATACATTCACCTAAGACCATAAACATTAGTTTAGGCAAAATCATGGGATACCTACTATCCCATCAATCCACATATCCACACACCAAAAGAAATATCATTATGTGCAAACATAGGGGATACTTTCAATCCCCATCAATCCACTCCCTCATAGGATGTAATAAACAACATCCAAAATGTAGTGCCCATATTCCCTATTCCCATAAAAGCAAGCATTCATCATATTTTAGAAAGAAAATGCCTACTTACCTTCATGAAGAACGACTTGTACCTTCATGAAGAACAACTCCACAAGTCTTTGAGATCCATAACTCGAATTACTCTCAATTGGTCAAGTAGCCCTACACATATAGCATCTATCACCATTCAATTTACATATGTTTCTCATACAAAAATAGTTCTAATCATGTCATAACACGTGAATTCGACACCATGTTTAAACACAATTTCCAAATGACACTATTGCTGTCTATTTTTAAGTACTTTTCTAAATAATCTATCTAGCTGCCAACTTTAATCACTTTTAACCCATTCATTACATGCAATAATTCCTTTGTTTCAAGGCCCACTTAATGACCAATTAACTGCTACCATAGAATCAGCTAACCACATATTGTTTCACATTGAGGCATTTCATCAAATACCTGATACACAAAAGTTAAATCATAAATTTTCGCAATGGCGCAATAAGATGCTTGCATTCTCAACATTATACAATTTACATCTAGCATTATTAACATTAAATACAACTTTATTACCAATCAATTACACCCAAAATCAAGTAATTTCTCTTTCCACTTCATTAACCAACTTATCTTACATACCTTGCTGTCTAATTTGTGGAATGCAAAATACATAGATTTTACATGTCCAATTCACTCCAAAATGCTGTAATTAACTAATTAACTATAGCGCCCCACTGGTTAACACTAATAGGGACGACACTACTGCCGGTTAACCGATTATCTTCCCACAACCACAAGATCGACTAAATGAGTAGGGATTCACAAGCATAAACCATGTCACTACAACCATACTAATGGTTATAATCCATAAGATTTATACACCACATAAGTAAATGACTGCATAGATTATATTATCTTTTAATATATACAATTTTTCATCAAAATTACCAATTGCCACACATCCTACATATCAAAATGATACGTTATGATCACATAAATCCCATAGGTCTACAAAACTCATATATATAAAAATAAAATAACTTAACTAACTAGATTGCATCAATTATCCTTGTTTGGAGTTCCAACCCCAAATTAGGCTCCCTTAAGTAAACCTCTTAAGATTTTAAAATAGGGTGAGTCGGGCAACTCAGTAAGTAGGCAAGTAAAAGCAACAAATGATTTCCCTTGGTCGCACACTCATCTGCTCATCGGCTAATCACATTAAACATAGTTATAAAATTTACTAAGTTTTACATAAATCACAAACATCAACCAAGTCTGACCATCGACCAATTTCATGACCATACCTAACCTAATGCCATATCCATGAATCTCGGGCTACTACATAGCCCCACACAATATACAATTATGTAGCATGAATGAGCACTCTCAAATTATATCATGAATGCATATTTAGATACGAAGCTCACTTTGGCCTAAGCCCTCATGCCCCGTGAGGTTACTGCCCACTTTTGCCCTAAAGTGGCAACGTATGACTCGAGGCCTTCGTTGTTAAGCACGAGCAGATCACTAGCCCCATTGATTCATTGTCCCAACGGCTAGTGAGGTGGATCACTGGCCAATGCGTAGCATCCTATAGGCACACTAAGCTCCCTCTCAAGCCCCATCGACCTCTGCCTTTCGACTAACTATGGCTCACTTGAAAGATCATCGTCAAACCCAAACATTGGGAATTACATATGCATCATGTCCTCTTCATGTGCATCTCATTGTCATGCCACATACCTGCTTGATCAAACCCCTTGTTACTCAGGCAATGTGCTCATCACATCTAGCCATTTAGGCTCATCTCTTGGCCATACTGACTGGGCAAACCACCCCATCATCATCATTATAATCATGTCTACATCTCAATCACCCATGCCATCTTGCATGAGGCATACCAAATGCCATGCCATGTATCATCTATCACATGTGGCCCAAGGTTCATCTCATGTATCATGCAACATTACTAATATACACAACTATGATCCCAATACTTTAATATGTTAAGTATGCTCTATACTCACCGAACAAGGTCCATATACTCTTTACTTAGGCATTTCATCAAACATATGTAGGGCAAAATTCACAAAACATAAATCACAAGAGAAATTATGGGGAAACATGTAAACCATACTCAATACAATCAAGCCCCATTCAAATTATTCAAACAAAGAACTCAAAGCATAAATTCAACACAGCCCAAACATAGTGCATAAGAATCATATAAATGGGAAAAGACATCTATGAGTTTAAAAAATTATTTCCTAATTACTCAAAATTCAAGGATTTAAGCTCCCACACAAAACCCTTGCTTCCTAAGATTTGCAAATGGAATAATTTTTCTTCTAGGGCTTGAATTTACACCTTTTCACTTTCTTTCTTTCCAAAAATAGCTGCTCTCCCACAAAGGAAAGGATTTGATTTCACTATTCACTATTCACGTATACTGTTCATAGTCAAAATTACTATACATAAACACCGTTTATAGTTATTATTCAAAATAACTATTCTTGTGCATTGTTCATAATTACTGTTCACATTGTCCAAATTTTATTTTCATTTTTCATCCATAAAAGCATATATACACTGTATCCCTTGAATCTAAACCGTAGGATTTATTCCACATCATGAGAGGTTCATTTCATGATGTGTAAGTGATATTAAAATTTTCCAACTTTGATATAATTTCTTTTTCAATGGATAGAACACTTCATCAATTAAACCACAATTCCACATCAAAATTCTTCAAAATTCTCATGATAGCATAATATATGCAAAATACAAATATTTAATAGACTGGATTGGCTAGAAATTAAATATAACCTACTTACCTCAATTCTCTTTCACGCTACCTACTGCCAGCCTATCTCTCCCTCTCTCTTTTTCTCCGCTCTCTCTACTACTCTTGCCGCCATGTTTATTTTATAAGAGGAGATTTTCATTGGCCAATGATCTTAATTAATGCTAAATTTAATTCGCCACTACTAACTACATGTAGGTTTGCAATTCTCCCTACCTTATAAAAGTTTCATCCTCGAAAGTTAGGCATCAAGTCCATAAGTGAGGATCTCTCTCTTTCATTGTGTCTTCAAGCTCCCATGTTGCTTCATCCTCTTAATGATGACTCCATTGCATCTTCACGAGCCTAATCATCTTGTTCCGCAACTGTTTTACTTTGCTGTCCAGGATCTGAACTAGATGCTTATGACACTGCAAATTATCCTGCACCTGTATATGGTTTGGCTGCAACACATGTGATGGATCAGGTCATACTCTCTTAATATCAATACATGGAATACATCATTTATGTTAGACAAGGAAGGCGGTAATGCCAAGCGATAGGCTACTTTCCCAATTCTTTCCAAGATCTCATAGGGTCCAATATACCTTGGGCTCGACTTCCCTTTCTTCCTAAACCTGATAACCCCTTTCATTGGTGAGCCCTTCAAGAATACCTTATGTCTCACTTGAAATTCAAGGTTCCCGCGCCTTATATCTACATAGCTCTTGTGTTTTGATTGGGTTGTTTTAATCCTTTCTTTGATCTTAGACACCTTATCTATGGGCTCTGCTATTAAATGGGACCTAATACTGTGACTTCCCCCACTTCATCCTAACATAAAGGTGATCTACACTTCCTTCCATATAATGCTTTATAGGGAGCCATCTAAATGCTAGAGTGATAATTATTATTATATGCAAATTTTGCCAAAGCTAGGTATTCACTCCATGAGTTTTTTCGAATCTAACACACAGGCACAAAGCATATTTTCTAACTATTGGTTCACCTGTTATATTTGCCCATCTGTCTGCGGGTGAAATGTAGTACTAAATGTTAACTGAGTCCTCAAGGATTTATGCAATGCCTTCTAGAATTTAGAGGTGAATGTCTCGATTTGAGATTATAGATTTGAAAACACCATCCAACTTTACCATCTCTTTGTGATATATCCATTTCAGCTTTTCCTTAATGAAAGTGGTTTTCACTAGAATGAAATGAGTCATCTTCGTTAGCCTACCCACAATTACTCATAAGAAATCGAATCTTGTTGTTGTACAAGCTAACCCAAGAATGAAGTCCTTTGTAATCTTGTCCCACTTCCACTCCAGAATGTCCAACCTTTGCAACATCCTACTAGGCCTCTGAGGTTCTGCCTTAACTTGCTGACAAGTTAAGCATTTGGCCACAAATCTAGCAATATCTACTTTAATACTATTCCACCAATAATAAGCATTCAAATCTTGGTACATTTTTGTGCTTCCAAGGTGAATAGTATAAGGTATATAGTGAGCTTCTTGTAACACCACTGATACTAAGGAGACTCCTTTAGGTATTGCTAGTCTGCTCTAAACCTCAACAATCCATCTGCCCTAACCTCATAATCTGGAAGGTTCCCTTCTATGATCTCTCTCACAATCTCAAGAACTCCTCATCTGTAGTTTGGTCTTGCACTTGCTTGATCTCATCTATAAGTGTAGGTCTCAACTTTAGCTGGTTTAATTGTGTAACCATACCTTTCATGCATATGTGAAGATCCAAATGCCTCATCTCCTCAACAAGTTTTGCCTACTAGGTTAGCATATAAGCTAGACTACTACCTGACTTCCTGCTCAACACATTTGCCACCACATTGGCCTTTCTTGGATGATAATACATTGTTAGGTCATAGTCTGTGAGTAATTCCAACCATCTCCTGTATCTCATGTTCAACCCTTTTCGAGTGAAAATTACTTGAGACTCTTGTGGTCGGTGTATATGTCATAGTATTCCCCATATAGATAATGTCTCTAAATCTTCAATGCAAATACAATCGCTGCCAGCTCCAAGTCATGCATAGGTAATTCTTTTTGTGTGGCCTTAACTGTCTCGATGCATAAGCTATAACGTTATCATGTTGCATCAAGACACATCCTAAGCCCTTATGAGATGCATCACTATAAACTTCAAACCCTCCTTGCTTTGAAGGTACTATAAGTACTGGAGCCTCAACTAGCCATTACTTCAACTCCTGAAATGCTGCTTCACATTGATTAGTCTAGTTAAATTTAGCTCCTTATGTGTTTGCTTGGTTAGGGGAACTGCAATCGTAGAGAACCCCTCTACAAATCTTCTATAATATCTTGCCAGCCCTAAGAAACTCCTCACCTCGGTAGCATTAAAATCGGCCTTGCCCCATCACTATAGACTCTATCTAAGTGGAATTTACTAAGATGCCATCTTCTGATATGACATGGCCCAAGAATGCTACTTACCTTGTCCAAAATCTGCATTTCTTAAACTTGGCATACAACCGCTCTCCATATAGCCTCTATAGTGTTAGCCTCAACTGTGTCTCATGCTCCTCTCCACTCTTTGACTAGATTAGAATATTGTCAATAAAGACTATGATGAACTGATATAAGTACTGCTTAAAACCTGGTTCATTAGATCCAGAATGCACCAAGGCATTTGTCACACCAAACAACATAACTAGGAGCTTCTAATGACCATACCAAATCCTGAAAGCAGTCTTCTGAATGTTGTATCCCTATGTTTCAACTGATGATATCTAGACTACAGATTAATTTTAGAGAACACACCTACCCCATTTAACTAATCTAGCAAGTCATCTATTCGGGGAAGCAGATATTTGTTCTTAATGGTCACCCAATTCAATTCTCGATAGTCTACATACAACCATAGACTACCGTCCTTCTTCTACATGAATAAGATGGGTGCTCCCAAGGGTGACACACTTGGCCTTAAAAGCCCTTGTTTGACAGTTCTTGTAATTACGTATTCAACTCTGCCATTTCAGCTAGCACCATTCTATATGGAGCCTTAGAGATTGGTGCTATGCTAGACTGAAGAATGATGCCAAACTCCACTTCATGCATTGGAGGCAACTTAGTTAGTGCTATAGGAAATACATCTGGAAATTCATGGACAACCAGTATATCCTCAAATTGCCGATCCACTCCTTTTACATTAACCACTGATGCCAAAAATGTAGTGTATCCTTTCCTTACTAGGCTCATAGCCTCAAGGGCATATATTAGCTTTGGAGTGCTACTCTTATATAAGCAGTAAATAACACATCTATCCCAGTGGCTGACTGCAACACTACTTATTTAGTCTTTGTTTGGGCATTTCCCAAACGGAATGCTGATGCAGCTTTTGAGATCTTCCCTCCTTGATTCCTGCAAGACTAGAACACTGATCAGAGGATGCCGGGGGCGTTCCCCGCGTGAACACTCCGATGCTCAAGTTAGTATATGGGACTTTTGGAGGGAGAAAGGAATAGGAATGAGTGATCTGTCCTGGAGATGCATACCTGGTCCGTATTTAGAGATGAGTGAGGTGTGTAGTCGGGAGTTTTGCAAGCTTGTACGCAGGACGAACTAACAAGTTTGCTTAGGAGAGGGATCCCTGGGGATGCCTATCCTGACTTCGAATTTTGCGGGAATCAGAGAGATCCCTAAAAAGGGTAGTAGTCTGACGTGGTGAGTTGCCAGCTCGAGAGCTAATATGTGTTAGAGTTCCCTAACACTAGTCCCCCCCTTTTGAGAAGGCGAGGAGTGCCTTCTTTTTTTGAGTTCCATGCGTGAGTTTTTTGCGAAAATATACATCTTCCCGTGTATCTGCCTAATGGTTGGATTAAAAGGATCTTGGCAGGTCCATTTCTAATACATGAATCTGCTTCTCAAATCAATCTCGATACTTAATTAGGAAGTTTTGAATCTGTTTAGAAACTGGGGTGCTGGATTTGGAAGCATTTGTATCCATGTTTTATTTTTAATCCTTTGGCAGGCATTTTTGAATTTCGAAGATAACTACCCTTATGCCGATTGCTCTTTCTTGCCCACATGGCGGAGTCATAAATGTGATTTGATTTAATGATGATTGGTTTCCAATTTTTGCGAGAAACTAGCCTGTTCCTCTTCCGGTTTGCCTATCCATTTTCTGGTTTCCCACAAAACCCTAGGTGGTTTTGTGTGAGGCTTCTATTTAAGACACTATTTGCGAAGACAAGGCTGGTCATTTTCTATTGCAGGGGTAATCATTTTTCCCCTTTTCTTTTGTCTTCTTCATCTTACATTCCTTTCTATTTCTTTAATGGCTGCCGAAAAGTCTTTTCCCCAAGTTTCTGAGGCTGTTATGGCAGCTTTTAGGTTTTACCCTCTTCCTTCTACTATGAGATAGGAATTTTCAGACTCTTCTGCCCTTCCATGGCATCCGCGGGAGGGTTATGTGTCTATCTCCTTGGGTTCGCTCAAGGCTGGTTTTCGCTTAGATCATCGCCATTTTGTTTCTTCCCTTTTTTGTAGCTACAACATTTCTCCGGGTCTATTGGTCCCGAACAGTTGGCGTTATGTTATGTCTTTTTGTCGCTGGGTTCATCGGCTTGGGGAGATCTCTGTTTTTTCTTTCGACATGTTTTCTTCCATCTTTAATTTGAGTAAGGCTCCCCATTCCCCTTATTATTATTATCTTCTTCCTCGTACTCCTTAGCACAAGCTCTTTGCTCACGTCACTGATCCTGATGACGAGTGGAAAAGTCATTGGGCTTGGGTTAAGTATAGTGGAGATCTTTCTTTTCCTTCCTTTTAGACGACCAGCCCGATCTGTCCCTCTGGTGTCTTTTCCCCTTTGGAACGGTTTAGCTTGTATCTTATTAGGTATCGGTTGATGACTATCGGTACCCTCTCTGTAGATGCCGTAGTTTTGGCAGAGCATTTTCGCCAAGCGGATTATCCGTGCGGCTTCCCGGGTCAGGAGGTTGTCGCTCCTGAACCTATTCCTTCCTTGACTTCTCTGCCCTCTTTGTTCCCTAACCTTAGGTCTACCATTGAGCAAGAGTATGACCTCCTTCTCTAGTCTAGTAGGGGTCGATCCTGGGGGGCACCGGTTCCCATGGTTTCTGTAGCTCCTGGCCTCGCGGAAGCGGAATTATCCCGGAGGAAGAGGGTTAGGGCCGTAGCATGGAGGTGAAGAGGGGATACGTCCCTTTCATCCGCTCTTTCTGTTTCTCACCATAATTCTCCCCGAACTCCTGGGGAGGCACAAGCGGATCCGTCCAATCCTTCGGAGCCATTGGGAAGGCAGTCGGAGAAGGAGATTGCAGGACCCTCGGACCGGCTAAGATCGCTTAATGTTGGTAGTTCTCCTAGTGTTGGTCCTTTTCCCATGTCCTCCAAGAGTAGTCCCTCTCGTCCATCTTCTGAGGAACCCTTCCCTCCAGGCGAGACCGTCCCTCTCATTTCAGAATCCTTTTCTGCTCCATCTATGGCCATAGTGCCCTTTGTGTCTAGTATTGTATCGATGAGTGCTTTCGATTCTTTTCCTGCTTCCGTTAATTCCCAATCCGTGTCTCTGGCTGTTGGGCCATGGAAAATCAAAGGGAGCCATCTAGCTGTAGCCGAGCAGCTGTCCGACCGATTGATGACACCAGC